>JAVANC010000011.1:5576007-5740652 GCA_033319125.1 Parnassius glacialis
TACTATTTTGTAAGCTGAATTAACTGCACATATTTTAAAATAGTTGGCCACTTAGGTCTTCATACTTTTTTTCGCGAATGGATCTCAAATTTTTATCATTTTTTTTAAATATAACTTCATGCTAAAAATTTAAGTTTTTTTATTTGCAAAAAAGTACAATACATACTCATACGCTTTACTGCATTTATAATAGAATAGTATGTGACGAATAAGAAAACACCAAAAAAGCTCAACGAATTTTATTAATGTGTACAGCAGTGGTGTACATGAAAATACAGTGAAGTCCATAAAAACATATTTTTTAAAACCTTCATATTTTTGGCACCACTTGAAATGTTTTTTTTTGTATTTTTATTTGAGCAAATGATACCTGTACTATTAGGCGCTCCAGGATTATCCATTATTTATGGGGCACGCTGTATATAAAGATAGACCTGAGCCTAGCTTATAAGGTGTAAAATTTATTAAATTTTTTTCTTTTTGTTTAGGCATATTTAGGCTTCTCTATATTTCTTATTCTCATTTAGGCCTCCCTCTAGTAATGCCACAAAATACGTTTTCATAATATTGTAAAAAAACAGTAAAAGTAAAATAGCGGTTTAAGTATTATCTCCCACTACTGCTCATAGACACATAGTGTATATATATGCACACTACGCATGTGATTGGTTAGATGGTGATTGGTAGCTGTTGGCTAATCGCTAGTTGTATAAAGGTGCATAATTCCACTCATAATCGAAAATAAACTAGTGCTTATTAACTGGCCATTTAGTGGCGCCGTAAAAAAATCTACTACCCGCGGTTTCATCCCGCGGCTGTCGTAAGTAGCGACAGAAGGAAATGAAACGTTATGTGTAACAGTTACTTATAACAATTCAAAATAGTATAAATACTGCAGTTGCCGATCCACCTGCCAAGCGTGGCAATCATAGAAGATATCTCCCTATGAGACAATGAAAACGGGAGGCACATGTTCAGCAGTGGACTTTGACAGGCTGTTATTAATGGATTACTAAATATTCGGTATCAGTAAAGTACAATAACTATCAATCTATGCAGTTGAATACTGCAAGCATAAATTTTCCTGGCACATGAGACACGAGGTTAATTACTGCTTACAAAGATTCACTTTATGCGCCGTTAAAAGTTTAGACAATGGGTTTAATACGGGTCCTGTCATTATGCAATTTGTTAAATGTTATAAAGTTTCTGGGGTGCAATTTATATATTTATTTACATAATCTTTATTAAACGTAACGTGAGCATGTGGTGACGGTGTAAGAATATCCACCACTCTTTTTTGATAGGAGAGGGGGCAAAGTAGCATGCGGCTCACCTGATGGTGAGTGACTATCGCCGCCCATGAACAACTGCAACACCAGGGGAACCAGGGGAATTGCAGATGTGTTGCCGGCCTTTAAAACTATGTTATGCCGTGCTGTATTAAGAGTCGACAGTAGGAATATAAACGAAAAGATAGGCAGCGGCATCTTCTTAATAACAACGAAAAGATAAAAAATTATGGCTGCCAACTCGCCTCTCTAGCGTGGCAACTATGACAAGTATCCCCTCTATGAGGCAATCTGTGGAAGCCTATGTTAAACAGTGGACTTTGTGAGACTGTAATAAATAAATAAAGTAATGTACAGTATTTATTAATAAGAGTGAATCTGAATAATTTCCAATCCATACAAGCTGACGAAATCCCTCCTATGAGGCAAACTGTAAGGAAGGCATATGTTCAGCAGTGGAATTTTCACAGGCTGCAACGGAACTTTATATAACCTACAGGAACAAAATACAACTTGAGTTTCTATCTTCTTTTTTGGCTGTAAAAGTGTACTGCTGAAGATGGGCTCTCCTATTGCAGGGATATGCCATAATCTTCACACTTGGCAGTGGATTGACTATAGCCGTACAAGTCGTCTTGCATCTTTGACGCTGCTAACCTCTGCCGGTCTCGCGTAGCCATTTTGTATAACGCGAACGAGATGGTTATACTACCATCTGTCAGAAGCCATACATTTTTCTAGCATTTCTCAATAACAATTTATAATAAAACATATTTTCTGAGGTATAAGGCCGAAAATTGGGTTGGCCTCTGAGATTCTCTCAGCGATTATTTTCCTGCTAACAAATAGCAGCCCACATATACGGCTTTGCTCTGGTCTGAAGCGAGTATGATTACAGGCTATGAGATATTCCATCCGATTGCATATTAGTCCTCTGAGGTGACACTGTTTCCTTCTTTGTTGAAGCAAAACAACTGTAGCCTTCATTGTTGAAGTTAGTTACACAGTTCTTAACGTAGTAGAGCCACGCTGCAGCTATATTTTGGTTGCAGCACGAATTGGTCGGCTCGACCAGGGTAGAATCACGATCTCATAGAATATCAGCGTAAAATACCAGCCTAATGCTGCTGTGTTTCGTATGGTGAGTGTAGAGAACCGGAGTATTTTTTTTATATAGGACGGGGTGACAAACGAGCACACAGTTCACCTGATGGTAAGTGGTTGCTGCGGCCCATAGACATCTACATTTATCCTCGTTTGCGATTCAAAATGCAGATGCGTTGTCACCCGTGAGGACTAAGATGGAATGCCTCCTCTCCAGTAAAAAGGGTCTTCGGTTCTCTACACTCACCATACGAAATACAGCAGTGTTAAGCTGCTATTTGACGCTGGTATTCTGTGAGAGCGTGGTCCTTCCCCGGTCGAGCCGACCCATTCGTGCTACAACTATACTACTAATATAGCTGCAGCATGGCTCTACCACGTACATTTTTACTGAAAATGAGCCATTCCATCTTAATCCTCAAGGGTGATAACGCATCTGAATTTTGATTCTTAATCGAGAATAAATGTAGATGTATGTGGGCCACAGCATCCACTTACCATCAGGTGGACTGTGCACTCGTTTGTTACACTTAATCTATAAAAAGAAACCATCAGGAGGTCAATTAGTTAGTCTGTAAATTTATTTTTATAGAGAAAAGGAATACTATCTAGTACGGAAAAGCCCGTATCATATGGCATACACGTGTACTTCTACGTGCTAATCAACAGATGGGAATGCTACTAAAAAACAAAATATTGAGATTTACGATTTAACCCACAAGCCGCAGGCGGTCACGTGCCACAATAAAGGGACTTTCATTTGTGTATGTGTTATTGAATGTTTAGGCAAAACATTATTTTTCCGCTAAATAAATCCTGTCTCCTTTTATATATCATCCACGATAATACATATGTTAATGTGGAAAGCAATTTTGGAATTCTTTATACTATTGAAATCGGTTGGGATACTTATATTATTTTTACTCTCTACTGCATTCTCAAAGAACTTTTAACTTCTCGGCTTGTATCATAACCTTTTCCTTTGACCTAGGGAAAATATTTTCTTTTTACGGTCCTTGCACTACATTAGTTTCACAAAAAATCTTTTTCAGTTCATAATAAAAATAATAATTCCGACCGGGAGACCGTATGGAAGGAGAAGGAGCTCCACGGGAGGTTCTACAAGGCTCTACATGAGCCTTTCGTGGACACAGTCGCCTCCCTCCACTGGCTACGTTTCGGTGACCTCTTTGGGGAAACTGAGGGTTTTGTCTGTGCGATACAAGATCTGGTTATTAAGACCAACAATTATCGGAGATACATCCTAAAGGATGGCACCGTTGACGTCTGTCGAGCTTGTCGCCATCCCGGTGAATCACTTAGGCATGTCATCTCCTGTTGTTCGGCGCTTTCTAACTCTGAGTATTTGCACAGGCACAACTTAGTAGCCAGGATTCTACACCAGGAGCTCGCCCTGAAATACGGTCTCGTGAATCGGAAACTGCCATATTATAAGTACTTGCCGGAAGCCGTGCTCGAAAATAACCGCGCCAGGCTCTACTGGGACCGGGCCATCATCACAGACAGGACTATTCTTGCGAATAAGCCTGATATTGTGCTGATGAACCGGGCACAGTCAAGGATATTTTTGGTCGACATTACCATTCCTTATGACGAGAACCTCGTGAAAGCCGAAACAGATAAGCTTACTAAATATCTGGACCTGGCTCACGAGGTGACCGACATGTGGGGTGGATTGCCGGCCGAAATTATTCCTGTGGTCGTTTCTGCGAACGGGTTAATCCCAGTCAGCCTCTCGGGTCATCTGAGGCGACTGGGACTCCGTGACGGACCGCTCCAAGCTCAAATGCAGAAGGCGGTGCTCCTCGATACCGCCCGCATAGTCCGCCGGTTTCTTTCCCTTTCCCCCTAACCCTCGGCCGTTTAGTCTCCCCTGCCGAGGGCTTCCATCTGGTTGGATTTTTATTTATTTATGTATTTTTTATGTATTTATTTTATTTTGTTGATATTTATGTATATTTATCATTTTCATTTACAATTTTATATTTATACAGCCCAACCAGATAAGAAAACTATATAGATACCCCTATAATAATAATATCAGTCTGCACCTTGCCAAGCGGTGTTAGCGCCGTGCCTCGGCAAACTTGAGGGTGCAAAGGCCCGTTTGTGCATATGGCTCCATCATGAAACGGCGCCGGGTCTGGGCGTCTCCCGTTAACTGACGCCCAATTTATGGATGATGGAAACGAATAGACCGCGTATAGGGCCGCTGCCTGGGGGTCGCCGGGGCGCGTCTGGAGCTGGCGCTGGACGCGACAGCATGCGGGCCGCCAGCCGAGTGCGAGGTGCTACACGACCACCTAGTAGCCCCTCGCATCCATCATCCCCACCAGATGGCTTGGTGTCGGCAGGGTCCTCTCAGACTCGGCAAGCGGCACCCGCCGCTGGTGGAGTACGCCACATGCGTTGGACGAAGGATATGAATACAAACGTATTGCGGGCATATTTTAGGGCGAATGGGGAAGAAATTGGAGGTTTTGCGTACCGGGCTAGGATGCATCGACTATTTGCTGAGCTGGAGCCGTCTATTACCGTTACCGAGCAAAACCTGGCAGACCGAGTTCGGTACATCATGCGATCAAAAATATTTGATGACACCGAACTCGAACGACTACGGCGTGAGGCTATTCCCTCATCGAATGAACCGGCTATAGCTGGGGATGCGGCTCCATAGGCCACAGAACAGCAGGCACATATAGAGGGCGCTATGGATCTCCCCGCTCTGGTTGATTCAGGCGATGATGGAATGGTCACCCAAGAACTAGAGCAGATGAGGAGTAAATTGGAGGAGGCGATTGTGGAAACGCGCAGTACGCCTCTCGAAAATCGACCGCGACTCCCGCGCATACCCCTAAGTAAGCGAACTCGGGCTGTCGTTAGGGCTCTCAACCCAATGCTGGTGACCTATTTGGAAGCCAGCCGGGACCTTTGCGACACGGACTCAATTTTTTTTGGCGCCGCACTGGCAGTTTGCCGTATTATTGGTGCCAAACTTCCCACGGCTGGACGCGCTACTAGACACAGTAGTGCCATCCCAGCCTAGAGAAGAAGGATTGAGGACCGTGTCGCAAAGGCAAGGACCCTCATCGGCAGACTGATAAGCTTCAGGTCGGGCAATAATAGGCCGAGAATCGTGCGCACCGTCAGGATGGCGTTTGCTGGGACAAATATCAGTTTGTCCCAGCCGGATATAACGCAAAAACTGACGGAGCGCATAGACGACCTGAAGCAGAGAATCGCTGCTTGGGGGAAGCGGATTCGGCGATATACCGAGAGGTCGACACGGTTCAACCAGAATTGTCTCTTCCAGAGTGATCAGAAGAGGCTCTATGAATCAAAGGAGTGACCAATGGTACGTGGAACGGGCCCAGCACTGAATCAGGCCGACACTATCGCATTCTGGCGCGGCCTGTGGTCAGAGCCCGTAAACCACAGCGAGGGCCCTTGGACGGAAGTTGTGGCGAGTCAGTGTGCGAATATTACGCCCATGGACCCCGTCATCATAACGCCGGATGACGTAGCTGAGGCGGTCCGTAGAGCCCCGAACTGGAAAAGTCCGGGACTTGACGGACTGCATCACTACTGGCTAAAGGGGTTCGTGGTGTGTCACGCTGTGCTCGCCCGACAGTTTCAAGAGGCTCTCGACCAAAAGTCGCTCCCGAGCCTCTTCACTACTGGGATCACTCATTCGGTTCCTAAAGACCGGGATTCCACAGACCCGAGCAAATACCGCCCCATAACGTGTCTATCTACCATATACAAGACACATCCATTTTGAGCGCGAGAATCACTCGTCACCTGAACTCAAATCAGGTGATGTCGCGCGCTCAGAATGGATGTCGGGGCGGTGGTCGTGGAACCAAAGAACCACTCCTCATTGACGCGGTCATTGGCAAGGTGGTTAAACGCAACCGTCGGAACCTCTCCACCGCCTGTATAGACTACAAAAAGGCTTTCGACTCGGTGCCTCATACATGGCTTAAGAGGGTCCTCGAGCTGTACAAGATTGAATGTACGGTTCGAGACTTCCTCGGACAGTGTATGGGGCAGTGGAGTACGATCCTTTGTCATCTAGGCCAGCGGATGACGGCTGCGGAGAACTACATAAGGATAAGAAGGGGTATCTTCCAGGGCGATTGTTTGAGTGCAATCTGGTTCTGCCTCTCTCTGAACCCTCTGATAGTACCTTACTGGAGGGCTCCGGGAGGGGATTTCAGCTTCGGAAAGGAGGTACAAAAGTGACCCACCTTTTCTACATGGATGATCTCAAGTTATTCGCCTCCAGTCGCTCCCATCTTATGGAATTGCTAAACATCACGTGTGATTTTAGCAATTCTATTGGAATGGAGCTGGGCACGGATAAGTGTGCGATCCTCCATGTTGAAAGGGGAAGGGTTGCTACACTTTTCTCTTTACACTCTCCCTGTCCATTTCTCATCCTATCATTCAGATTCAGTTCTAACATGCTATAGAAATGCGGTCATTAGAAGGAATTATACTACTTTCATGCTTCTTCTGCCACACCCGACTTCACTACCATACATTAAGGTATGGACTACCAAAGCATTACGAATTGTCATACGTAACTTTTTGACATATTATACTGACTTACCACAAAATAGTGAATAGTCTCGTTTACTTTAAGTGCGTTCACTAGTCGTTTTATACCCTTACCATAACTACCATCCCTGCTAATTACCAATCCCAAATACACAAACTCGTGCACTTGTTCAACCAACTCCCCTTCAATTCTTATTTCACAAGTTGGTTTACTTACCTTCTTTTTATTCAGAAACCATCACTTTTGTGTTACTTGCGTACCTTTCATACCTCTTTATTTTAATGACCTATTCATTAATGTAATCGTCATTTGCAACATGGCTGCCGACGACGCAAAAATGACTTGATTATCGGCGTACAAATGGCATTTGACGGTTAACTCACCCATTCTTAACTATAAAGTGATATTTATTTATTTACCTGCTTTGATTTAATTTCAATGTTGTAAAATAAAAAATAGTTTCTGGGAAACATTGTTTTATTGTAATATTTTTGTGACTAGTTTCTAAGAATAAGCACTTTTTATTTAAATAAAAAAATTAAAAGCGACCTTAGCCTAACCATAAAGATATCTACTATAGCGGCCTCGAAAATAACAATTACTGACACATCTTCAGAAGTCTTAGCCCATTGTGCTTCAAACAAGTCATGTTAACCAAAAAGTAATTTCGGTAAGTGAAAAAGTTAGTTCGGAATGTATTTCACGCTAAGTATACTCGTCTAAGAATATAAGGTGTGAAATACGACGAAATTATTATTTATACCCGACTGCTTCAGGAGAAAGATTATGGATGTAAGTTTGTATGTATTTTAATCTATTCCTTGGTGATCTCTGGTGAGCTCTTGTGACATCATGTATCCTTGATTTTTTCCACTTATCGTTGTCCTCAATATATTGATTTATTTTATATCAAATATCTTACAATATATATTTCCGGAGATTTATAATTTTATATATTTATGGGTTTTCCGCTTCTAGTAGGTTTTCTAGTTTTAACGTGCAGGGTGAAAGTTGAGTCTATAATATGTAAAAAAATCCTTAACTAACAATTAAGCTATTTTTTACTAACCTTGCCCCACATAATGAAAATTTTACCTTCTTTAAGTCTGGGTACGAATTCATGATTTACGTTTATCTTCTGTTCTAGACAATTTAGATTTTTTTTTATATTATTTCATTAATTTCAATAAAGTTAATTTATAAATTAATGATGTCCTTCACAACGAATTCCGTTCGCGGTGGCCAGTCTCAACAGTGTCTCAGTTGAGACTTTCCGACTGGGCAAGGCAAGACAGGATTATAGCTAGTGCAAGAGAATGTGAGCAAGTACTGGTTACTCTAATCTCCACTAGAGTTCGATGAAACGGCAATCCGACACGACCGGAGAGATTTCTGGTGCTGGAAAAACGGCTTTATGTACTTTCTAAGACACGGAGGTGAAATACTTCCTTACTCGGGTTGGTATTGAGAATTTCTTGACTGAAATTCCCAATAAGTAACAATGGTTTGACCCGGGATTCGAAACCGGGACCACATGCGTGGTTACGACCATAAGGTAGTCATTTCAAAACTAATAGCGAGATATATCTTTCTAACTAATATCTTTCAATGTGAAGTCAATCAAAGACTAACACTAATTAACACCACGGAAACTTTCACGTCTCTAATTAAACATAACGAATAATAATTTGGAAATAATTGCACTAATTAGGATAAGGAAAATGAATAGCTTACATGAGAATAATTATCTCGTATTGCTTTAAAGATTTTGATGGAACTAGCAAATAGATAGAAAGCATTTAGGCCAGAAATTTATGGCATCTGACCGACGCTGTACAATCCCTGAATCATTACCATGATGATTTCACTCTTCACGACTACTGCTGAAAATAGAAATGCCAAAAATACAGTCTTAGGCCCTACAGTAAGCCTAAAACTCTAAACCCTATTCTCGATTTTGTTCATATCTTACCAAGTCCTCACTCCATCTAGTAGGGGACAGACCTACCTTTCATTCCGATCGGCTGTTGGGCCACCCAATGATTGTAGTTATAAAATTGAAAATACATTTTGATAAAGGATTTTTATGTGAAACATCTATTGGAGCACCTTGGCAGTAAATCAGACTCGAACTTATGCCGTGACGGCAAACGACGTGACGCTCTCTTATGCCGTAGTGCTCTACGCCACACGTATACACTTGTCTTTGTGAGTTGTGTACCGAGTGTGCCTTTCCATTTTTTATTGTTTGTTTTACTCCATATTTCTTTATTGGTCGTCTATCATAATATAATCAAGCTCAAATAGTTTTTTTTTGTTTTTGTTTGTTCTTGCTAATCTTTGGAACTACCAGTCCGATTTGAAAAATAATTTTTGTTTGTGATATTCAGATTTATGACAACTAGTTCCGGCTGTCTAGGGAGTACACCCCCAGGCTAGGCTTAAAATTGATTTTTGTTAAGCAAGTCAGAAAAAATTGCTCCCGAAATTATTTATCGCGTGCGTTGGCGTAATGGTTAGTGATACGTAAATACAATATTATACAAAAATATAGATCTTTACTTCACCTAAAATAGTCTGTGATACCATATGTCCATTTTTATACATAAGCTAAAATAAGGCATTATTAAAAATTAAAAAGTGATTTATGAGCGTTATTATTAGGCATATCATATTATACCTTATAAATGAAAGTTACTTCAATGTCAAGACAGTTTTATGGAGATAAACTTTGCTCTTTATAGCATGTTATTTGGACGCATAGTTTAAGAGATAATGTAAAATTAAAATAATTCTACAGTCGGGTCGGCGCGCAAACAACGCATAAACCCTAGCCGCTCGTTGAGAACCGAGAGAAACTAGCAGTGAACGCTTCTATAAGCGAGGTTAGTTCAATTATTTTAGCTAAAAATTGGAAAAATTTATGAAAGAAAGAAAATATTTATTTCACCACATAGGCATAACACCATATTGTACATAGTTGTTTTATTTATAACTTTATTATTAAAAAGAATATAGAATAGACGTTGCCCAATATGACGAAAAGGGGTTGTACTCGGCATTTGACGTGGCGATCCACAGCCGCTGTTTTTCAGTGAGGCCCATTTCGTCTCCTTCGAGTAGTTCGAGCAGTGGTTCATATCAATACATTATAAATAAATATAATAACAAATAAAATAATGGAGTACTTTTATTTATCGGCATACTATAAAGGGTATAGAGTGAAGTTAATTTTTGTTCACTCTCCCTCCCCTCCGGGTTGAACATCATCCCCCCGCACCTCAGAAAAGTGTCCCAAAGCGCGGTTTTCTTCAGTTACAAAAAAACCGTACACGAAATCCTTGATAAATTTTGCTATCAACCTCTTATATATACAAAAGTATTATATTGAAATTATTAAGATTTCACTTAATAATTTCCGCGCAATCTGCCACAAAATTTGAACATTTTTTATAATTTTTGCTCAAACTTTTGTTTTCTCAAAAAGTTCCCACTTATAAATTCTACAATCAACTATGCTTTACATCTATCGGCATCTCTTGACGGTAATTTTTTTATTTTCAGCGAAAACTTACGGAAATAATATGTGGTCTTTGACTGCTAGTTGTTAAAGTATGCTCAAATTCACTCAGGGTGCGATGGAAAATGCTATGTTCTGAGTTTTTCTGCGGGGTAAAAGTCATAACAAGAATGTACAAGAGCATCTGACATAGCCCAGCGGATATTAAGAGGCATTGGGCCGGCCTTTAGAAATAATGTCTTCCAGACCGAATTTCGGTGACGGCAGCCAGTCTTAACGGAGACAAGCCATTTGCGCAAAGCAGGATTAAGAGTATCTGCAAGCATAGGTGCACTCTCTATACCCTAACTCTTATAGTCCGATGAGATGGCAAACTAATACGACCGTAGATATATCAGGCGTAGGACCAACGGCTTTAAGTACTTTACAAGGCACATGGGTGACTGCTACTGAGAATTTTTTAACAGAAAAACTCGATGTTTTTGGCCGACACGGGATTCAAATCTGGGGCCTAATGATCAACAGTCGCCTGTACAACCAACGACGCAGTAAAAAAGGGCTGGCCTTGAATTAGCAATTGCAGCGTTGTGCGACCCCTAAATAAATGGGGTAATGGCCTAATGAAACATACAGGTGACAAAGGGGTAGGCCCATGTTCAGCTGTGAACTTGTGGCGGACTGTAGTATGTGTATGCGTGAGTGTGTACAGAAGAACTTACTTAATGATTTAAGTTAACGAAGCATAGAAATATCATGTGATTTAATTTATAGACAAAACTGATTAATAAATCATCAAGCCTTCAGCTAATAAAATATGTACTACACATGCGATAGTTCTAGGAAGTCACAAGGGAAAAGTTTCCAAAATAAATCGCACATAAAGGACAATAAATTATTTATCTAACTTGAAATATACAAAATGATGAATGTAGGCAGACTGAATATGTGAACTATTTTCTTTCTATAAGGATAATATATTTTAGGCGATATAACGATTTTTCTGGAACGCAAAGAAAATAATATGTAGTACTTCGAATATTTGTGTTATTTACACATTTATCTGGATTCGGCATTAAAAAAAATTGAAGTGATAAACGAACTTACCACCACTTGCCATTTGCCACCTGATGGTAAGTGGTAAAGAAAGCTACAGACGCGTTATCACATTTGAGAAAAATAACGTATGCAGTTCACATGCGGTAGAAATGAAACCTTCAAATAAAATGAAATATAAAATAAAAATATTTAGGGGAAAGGATTTATTTATATACCTATGATAATTTTAATTTTGAGCCTAAATTTTAGTGTAATAAATCAAAAAAATATTTTCTTTCGAGTAAAATTGCTTTACAATAGCGCCATCTACTTCATTTTATAGCTAAAGTCATTTTATAGAAACAAAACTCTCAAGGTGGTACGTAAAATAGGCGCTCAATGACCTAAATACGACTAATTTAATGTAATATTATATATCATACTCTCGCAGGCTAAATTTTATCCTTTATGTTTAATCTTGTCTCTTGTTGTACGACTGCAGGTATGCGTCTCCGGCGGTTATAAATCAAGAGTTGGATAACTTACGTTACGTCGTCATTTTCATCAATACTTATCTCAATCTACTCATACCCCACTCCAACGTATCCTAACAAACGAAAAAAGAAATAAAAAAACAAATAAACAAACAAACACACAAACAAACACACAAACACACATACACATATCTCGTGGTCCAATATTAGGCAAAGTCAATGGGCGTCACTGTGTTCTTGTTTGTCTCTTTTTAGTGTCGCTTATTCTTTTCATCGAGTTTTAAATCAAATCCTAAAAAAGTATTCACTTCAAAAATAGAATACCTTACAACCTGTATTTATACTCCCTCTCTATAGCAGTGCAGACTATTTGTTACTATTTTCGTTCGTTTTTTCTGTTTGTTCGTTTTGACATTCTATTTTAAAATAATATTTTCAATAAAAAGGAAAAGCTGAATTCAATCAACTATATACTGAATAAAATTTATTTCCACATAATAGCTTCAAAAGTCAGTAAGACAGTAACATGACTTCAGAAGTTATGTGAAATACAATATAATATTTATAGTATTAAATAATAATATATACAAATATTTATTAAAATCGCCATATACATTTTAAACCTTATCAGTAGACTAAGAAATATCACAAGTGTTAAGAGTGAGGGCAGATTACTGCGGTTAAACTCCCTCATTAGTACAAGCAGTATAAAGATTGCACAGACAAATAACTTGGGTCATTTAACGAGTATCAATTGTTGTCATTCTGTCCGTCGTGGCTTTACTCCTTTACTACATCAGTACTTTACTTGCTGGTACTAAAATTATCTATCACCTTTGCTGGTAATACTTTTAGTACCAGCAAATGTGACGTTGCAGTGAGAGCTACGAGTGCCGGCCAATATCACATCGTGATGGGTTATGTTGCTGTTGGTTTGCATTTATTTTAAAATATATATTGTATTTACTTCTAATGCGTTACATGAATGTTTTATAACGTAAAGTCTACTAAGTAGTGTTCATTTATTTAAATAGTTACGACTTTTATCTTACACAAGCTTGAATGTCGTAGTCTAGTCAACAAGTTCAAAGACGTATTAATTCTTGTTCCCGCTCTTAAAAGTATGTGTGATAGCTCATTCGATTCGGAATGATGTCTAGAAAAATGTATATCGAAGATAAAAAAAAATTATAAGAAATTTAGTACTCTATTATATATGGCTGTTTTTGTATTTTTTTTTGCTTTCAAGAAAAACTAAGTCCTATTTTCGGCGTTAAATAAATGTAATATATAATGGAGATAAAATTACGGGATTCGGGAATTTTTATTGCAAAATTTCCCCTTCTTTAAGGATCTTTTTCCAAAATTTCTTAATATTATTGGTTTTTGCGTTAGAGAAAAACCAAATATTTTTTATTCATCTTATTTGTTAATAACAATTGCAATTTTTATGTGCTAATAAATCCTCAAGATACATTTTTCTAGACGTTATTCCGAATCGAATGAGCTATTGATCATATTTTTAAGAGCGGGAACAAGAATTAACAAGTTTTTGAACTTTTTACTATTTATCGTCTAAATAGTAACTATAAAAGTTTCACCGGAAAGAAGAAGAAAATCCTCTCAAATTGATGGTGAAAAGTAGGTTATTTTTCCAACATGAGGGGTAGATTTTTTTAAAGTTGGTTTAAGAGAACGTAAAAAATGTCCGAAGACTTGCCTTTATTGGTACATTCTATACAATGATAGGGAAATAATATGTGCTAGACTGTATTTTTATATGTAGTATCTTGGCCGATTGTTCAATCAATTTTAATGAATTTGTTAAAGGATAATGAATGGGTGAGCCCAATTAACCTTTTTGTAAAATCATAACGATTTCTTAAAAAAAAACTTTGAATTCCTCGGATACACTTTTTTAATTTTGTAGTTTATTCTTTTTAATGTTTGGAAGTCGCATTTTACTTTTTTTAGTTTTCTTGATTATCAGCCAGTATTATGTGCATTGTACTTTTTAAAGGTTTAATTGTATCATTTGTGCAACACATATCTTGATTTATTAATCAGCCGCAGCCGCAGCATAGCTCTACTACATATAGATGCTTTAGCGAACTGAAGACTGACTGACTGATTTTCTCATGGATCCCATTAGCTGATCTTGGTCCTGTTCTATTCGAAACCTATATTTTATATACATATTTTATAAAAAAAAAAAAACCACCACAGATGTACCCGCTTTTTAACAAAAAGTTTACCAGGATTAAAGTTGGTAAAAATTACCTCGCGTACATCGAGGTAGTTTTACCGAGAATAGATGTAGATATCTATGGATAACAGCATCCACTTATCAACAGGTGAACTGTGTGCTTGGTTGTTATCCTTATTGTATAAAAAAACCACATTCGGGCGAATAAATCATTAGTACCACGTCAACCGATATCGATAATTATATTCTTATTAGTTCTTTTAAGTTAGTTTTTCTTTTGTTTAAAGTTTAATTATTTTCTTAACTTATCTTTAAGTTATTAATAAATAAGTTACCAATGGCGTGATTATTTATATAAAATACACAGTACTTTATTAATTTAAGAAAATGTCAGAACTTAGATGTTGCTGTAAGTAGAAATAGCTCTGAGAAGCTGTTTGACCTAAATTCTACTTTAGGCCAAACGTTTGAAAGGTCAATTGGGCAGCCTCCATTATGAGTAATAGCTATTTGTATCGATATTAATACTGATATTGCATTGCAGTGAATTGTATTCTATGCTTTTTTTCTTCAAGTATTATATCCCGAAGCCCGCGGTAGTTTGTTGCTGTACATACGGCGATTCCAAGGTCAAGGTTGACTCTCAGTCTAGCCAATGTCTAAATAATTTGTTACGCGGTATCGTATGTAACGTATGCAGTCTATAAAATACGTCTACTCGAAATGTTCTCAATTCTACGAAAAACATTCTACGTGAGCCATAGCTCCTTGGATGTTCTCCGCCAAACTTTTTATTACGAGTTTATCCACCAGAGAAGACCCAAATATCCTCCTCCAACCGTTCACTTAATCTTGCTTAGTTGTTTTCGCTCAGTTTAAGTTCTAAAATAGTTACTATAGTATCCACATTAAGCCGCCGTATGTGAGTACATATAACGCGCCCTAGTTAGAGAATTTCGTCTTTAGTTCCATTTTCAAATTCATTCATTAATTTGAAATTTAATTTAAAATATGATAATTAGAAATTTTTTATCAATTTCATCAGCCCGGACTGTACGAACTGATGAAATTGAAAAAACTGGATATTTTAGGGGCAATGATTATGAGAAAATATGTGAAATTTACGACGAGTGCTCAGCCTCTCATCTTTCGCAGCTCTTTTATTTAGTTCTCTTACTCTCATAAAGGGAACAGTCGTAAATACTTTTATAATAAAACTAGTATAAACTATGGTGGGTGCCGAGAAAAGCATCGGCGGGAAATGAAACTGTATTTGCCAGCTCACATGCCAAATGTGTCAACTATGGTAAATTGTTATGAGGCAGTCTAGGGGTGAGGTCTATGTTCAGGTGTGAATTATCGATAGGCTATAACAAAATTATGAATGAAAGGAATGACCGTGTGATGGTGGTGAAAGAAATAATCACTAACAAAAAATCGCCCCATGGGTGTCTTACGAGCCGACTATGGCAAATGCACTCTAATGGCTTCCAATAAATTAATGGCGTTATATCCATCTCGTTTACGCCAGACGTAAAACACGTTTCTTACGTGGTAGAGCCATGCTGTAGCTATATTAGTTGTAGCACGAATGGGATGACTCGACAGAGGAAGGACCACGCTCTCACAGAATACCAGCGTAAAATGGCAGCTTGACACTGCTGTGTTTCGTATGGTAAGTGTGGAGAATCGGAGACCCATTTTACTGGAAAAGAAGCATTCCATCTTAGTCCTCACGGGTGACAACGGATCTGCATTTTGATTCTTTATTGAGGATAAATGTAGATGTCTATGGGTCACAGCAACCATTTACCATCAGGTGGACTGTGTGCTCGTTTGTTACCCTATCCTATAAAAAAAAGCAGACCGGCGACGGGCAACAACGTTAAAGGTACGAGACGTCTGGTACTGCGACTGTCAATCCATCTGCCAAGAGCGACGAGGGAAATTCTCTCCTTAGCATCCATGTTATTGTTCAGGAGTGGAGTATTAAAGACTGATGAAGAAAGCGAAGAAGAATGCAATAATTTATAAGGATCGTGAACTTAAAAGGTCGTTGGTTCGTATCGGCAATTCGACTACTATCGTGAACCACTAATAACATCGTTTTAAGCATACCAGGAGTGTTTAAATGGAATTTTAAAATTAGTAATCTTAATAGCATAGTTGGTATAAAAAATTTTATAAGAAATAAGTGTACAATAAGATGTCTTCCTAGCTGTTTATTTTCATTTTTTTCCAAATATTTTTCCAAAAAGTAAGTTTCATAATCCCTTTCGGGTTTGTGTGCAACTATGAGTTAGTTGCTTAGGCATTACTAAGATACGAAATCACGTCGAATTATTTGGTAAGGTACTCAGGCTTAAACCCTTTTTTTAAATCCCTTATTGTCTACAGACTTCAAAAGGGAGCATGTACTCAATTCGACTTAATACCCCGAAACTTTTTGCTGGTGAACCGTTTTCAATGATTCTTTTTTTATTTCAAAGCTGGTACTTCTCTTGTAGTCCCATATAAATTTGATAAAGGTCTGACCCATAGTTTTTGAGTTATTCTTAATATTTTATATTGAATTTAACGGTGGTAGAGCCACGCAGCAGTTTTTGCTGTTGCACGTATGGGCCGGCTCGAGCCGGGTTGGTACCACGACCTCACATAATACCGGCGTGAAGTAGAAGCTCTGCTTCTGCGTTTCGTCTGGTGTGTGCAGGTGGCCGGAGGCCCAATCCCCCCCCCCCATCAACATGGTAGCGGAATTACACATTAGACTACCACAGGAGGGTACCAGTACCCCTGGAGAATACCTCGCTGACCATCCACGACCATGTTATTCCAATCCTGAGCGTGGGTGCTCAGGCTGTCCCGCGTATTCTGGGGGGGGGGGGGGGCAAAATTCCGCTCAAAAACATAACTGCTCGGGGCAAACTGAGCAACAATACCAAGGCGACCCCTGCCACGCTATCCGTGAATTTCTGCAACATCAGGGGACTTCACTCTAACCTAAACGCCGTCCACTACCATCTCGAGACGGCGAAGCCGGCCTTGCTCTTCCTGACCGAGACGCAGGTTTCCTCTCTGGCTGATATTTCTTATCTCTCCTGCCCGGGGTACAAATTGGAGTACTCCTTTGTGCCTCGGGCTGGAGTTTGCGTGTATGTCAGAGAGGACATCTGTTCGCGACGCCTCGGCAGTCCTAAAGGATCGGACCTGTCCATCCTATGGCTACGCGTAGACAGTGACGACCAACCGCGTGTCTACGGGTGCCTCTATAGGTCCCATAGCGGTAATGCCGAAACAGACCGACTCATCGACTACGTCCAAATGGCTACAGATTCCTTGCTACAACAGGTCCCATCCGCAGAAATCGTGATCCTTGGCGATTTTAACGCCCACCATGCCAAATGGCTCGGTTCACGTTTAACCGATCATGCGGGGAGATCTGTTTATGACTTTGCCTTGGCATATGGTCTGACACAACTGGTTACTTCGCCTACGCGGATTCCAGATGTGGAGGATCATACACCTTCCCTGTTGGACCTTCTGCTGACCTCTCATCCGGACGGATATCAGGTTTCCGTCGATGCCCCTCTTGGCTCTTCGGACCACTGTCTGATCCGGAGTATGGTGCCACTCACGCTCCCTTCGCGGTTGCGTTCTGCAGGTTGCCGCCGTGTTTGGCATTACAGGTCGGCGGATTGGGACAGAATGCGGTCTTTCTTTGCATCCTACCCATGGGGGCGGGTTTGCTTCTCGCCGGATGATCCCAGCGCTGTTGCTGACTCTGTCACTGATGTGGTGCTACAGGGAATGGAACTATATATTCCATCATCTGTGGTACTCATCGGAGACAGATCTCAGTCTTGGTTTGGTCGCTCCTGTAAAACTGCATTACGCAGTAAGCAGGAGTGTTATCAAGCCTGGGCTGCGGCTTCGGCGACTCGGGATGTAAACACCAGCATACTTAAAAAGAAGTATAACTTCGCCTCCAGGTCCTTCAAAAGAGTTATTGCCAAGGCAAAGTCAAAGCAAATTGGCGAGAAACTAGTTCGCCTTCCTTCGGGAACCCGTGCATTCTGGTCTCTCGCCAAGGCTGTTCAAGGGAATTTCTGTAAGCCATCACTACCATCTCTGCACAGGGAGGACGACTCACTGGCCCATGACGCAAAAGACAAAGCTGACCTTTTAGGCTCCCTTTTTGCGTCAAACTCGACTCTTGATGACGGGGGGAAAACACCGCCGACCACCCCGCGGTGTGAGTGCTCCATGCCGGATGTGCTGTTCTCACAGCGCTTGGTTCGCAAAGCACTTCTCTCCCTAGACATCCAGAAGTCGAGTGGGCCTGACGGAATCCCCCCAATTGTGCTGAGGACGTGTGCTCCGGAGTTGGCACCGGTCCTAACGCGTCTTTTCCGGACTCCTACTCCCAAGGCGTAGTCCAGAATTCATGGAAGACAGCTTTTGTCCACCCGATCCCTAAAAAAGGCGACCGCTCAGACCCGTCCAACTATAGGCCTATCGCGATCACCTCCTTGTTCTCCAAGATAATGGAATCCATTATCAACTGCCAGCTCATCCGGTACCTTGAGGATCACCAGCTGATTAGTGACCGCCAATACGGTTTTCGTCGGGGTCGATCAGCTGGTGATCTTCTGGTCTACCTGACCCATAGATGGGCGGAGGCAGTAGAGTCCAAGGGGGAGGCGTTGGCCGTTAGTCTGTACATTGCGAAGGCCTTTGATCGGGTTTGGCACAAAGCGCTTCTTTCGAAGCTCCCTTCCTATGGGCTTCCCAAGAAATTGTGCAATTGGATCACCAGCTTCCTTGCAGATTGGAGCATCAAGGTCGTTGTAGACGGTGCATGTTCTGACTACAAGCTTATTAACGCTGGTGTTCCACAAGGCTGTGTGCTTTCACCAACGCTGTTTCTTCTGCATATCAATGATATGTTGCTAACTGGTAACATTTATTGCTATGCGGATGACAGCACTGGTGATGCTCTATACACCGGTCGTGCTAATATTTCTCGGGAAAACGTCTCCGAGTACCGGAACAAACTTGTGTCTGAAGTCGAGTCTCTGCTGGACAAACTGGGGGCGACTAAATCTAGTCCAGTTTAATCCTCAGAAGACACAAGTTTGCGCGTTTACCGCTAAAAAGAACCCCTTTGTCGTATCTCCTCAGTTTCAAGGCACTCCCCTGGTTGCCTCAGCCAGTATCGGAATCCTCGGCGTCGACATATCGAGTGACGTGCAGTTTCGTGGTCACTTGGAAGAGAAGGCCAAATTGGCCTCTTAAAAGCTTGGCGTGCTCAGCAGAGCGGGACAGTATTTCATGCCGGCACACCGCCTGCAACTTTACAAGGCGCAGGTTCGGCCTCACATGGAATACTGTTCCCATCTCTGGGCAGGGGCTACCCAGTGCCAGCTCCTTCCACTTGACCGCATCCAGCGCAGAGCGGCTCGAATCATTGACGACCGAGCCGATCCGATCGGCTCGACTCATTGGCGCTGCGAAGAGATGTTGCATCTCTTTGCATTTTCTTTCGCATCTACCATGGGGAGTGCTCTGAGGAATTGTTCGGATTAATCCCAGCCGCCAAATTTCACGAACGCACATCGCGGCAGAACTCCCGATACCATCCACACCAACTGGATGATTGGCGGTCCACCACTATGCGATTTAGAAGATGTTTTCTTCCTCGCACGACTTCCTTGTGGAATCGATTACCATCGGCGATTTTTCCGGACCGATACGACTTAGGGACCTTCAAGAAAAGAGCGTACTCCTTTTTAAAAGGCCGGCAACGGATCTGCAATTCCCTCCCTGGTGTTGCAGTTGTTCATGGGCGGCGGTAGTCACTTACCATCAGGTGAGCCGCATGCTCATTTGCCCCCTCTCCTATAAAAAAAAAATTGAAGTCGGTTTTACAAAATGTTTAATTTTAAATTATGTTTCGTTCGCTTTTGACTCGCAATATTTCGACTGTGAGCTATCAGATATCGGTCGGAGGTTATCTTGAGCTGTCAGATGGCGGTTGGAGGTTGTCTGCAGTCATCAGGCTGTCTGTAATCTATCAGATGCCGTACCAAGGTTTTCTTGAGATCAAATAGCTAATGGCCAGGTTTAGGGGGTAATGAGCACTCTAAAGAACATGCTTACTGCTACAGAGACAAACAACTGTTCATGGCAAGACGCTATACCAGATCTGCACCTCGCACTTAACTGCACCCATAACCGCGATGTTAAGGCGAGTCCACAGAAGTTGCTCATTGGTAAAGTTAATAGACCTGTAGAGATAATGTTAGCTGACGATGAGGAACTAGAAATCGACATCGACGCAAGCACTGCCTTTTCTACCGATTTCAAAAAGGAGGAGGTACTCAATTCGAATGTATGTTTTTTTATGTGTTACCTTATTACTTTTTTCTGGGTAAACTGATTTCGATAATTTTTTTTGTTTGAAAGCTGGTGCTTTTTATGTGATTCCTTATAAATTTGATCAAAGTTCGCTTAATAGTTTTTGAGTTATTCTTAATATTTTATATTGAAGTCGGTTGTACAATTTGGTTAATTTTAAATTATAAGTTTATTGATTTAATATTAATAGAATAGAATAGAATAATTTTTTATTCAATATTGATTATTACATAATTCTTATTGAAAGTCATTTTTTATTTACCACTGGTTCGGAAAATACCTCTGTCCTGGGAAGTACCAGCAAGAAACCCAGCGGGACTTTTTTTTTAAACATATTTCACTTAACAATAATTTCATTTATACAATTTTTAAATGATTTTTAATAGAACCAGCATGGTGGCGATCACCTTATTCCCAGGGGTTACTTTCATTCATGTATTCCTTGATATTATAATAACCCTTTTTGTACAGTTTTTCTTTAATAAAACTTTTAAACTTGTTTATTGATAAACTTTGAATATGTTCCGGGATTTTGTTGTAAAAACGTATACATTGCCCCATAAATGAATTACTGATTCTGTGGAGTCTAGTAACTGGCATTACAAGCTTATGTTTGTTCCTAGTATTTAAAGTATGCACATCCTTATTCTTATTAAAGCTATTTATGTTTTTATGCACATACATTAGATTTTCATAAATATATTGCGATGCCAAAGTTAATATGTTTATTTCTTTAAATTTATGTCTGAGGGACTCTTTACAATTTAGGTTATAAATCGCCCGTACGGCTCTCTTTTGCAAAACAAATATAGCTTCAATATCAGTCGCATTACCCCATAGCAAAATTCCATAAGACATTACGCTATGAAAGTAACTAAAATACACTAATCTAGCTGTCTCAACATCTGTGAGACTTCTTATCTTTCTTACAGCATATGCTGCAGAACTAAGTCTGCTTGCTAATTTAGATATATGGGGGCCCCATTGAAGTTTCGCGTCAATAGTAATACCGAAAAAAACAGTGGTATCCACAAGACTCAACTCCTCCCCATTTAATAGCACATTGGTATTCGAATGTTTTACATTAGGTATTGTAAATTTAATACACTTTGTCTTATTGCCGTTTAAGAGCATATTGTTGGCGTTAAACCAATGTACTAATTTCGATAGAGCATTATTTACATCGTCATAATTAATTAACTGCCGTTTGAGTTTGAAAATTACTAAATAATTAATATTAATTTCATGTAATAACAATTTAAAGTTAAAGTCAAATTAATTTTATATTCGCGGTTTTAAATTTCAAATTCGTCACAAATTTCTATAGCAAGAGATTGTAATTAAATTCTGAAGTATCACGTCTCCTACCATACGGTACGGAATGGCGTGAAAATTAACTCAAAGGCCGATATTCAAACGTTAAATGAAATTTATTCAGATAAAATATAACATATAGGCAAATTAAAAATACAGTGCGTTAAATGAATTAGTGCTATTGTTGAACTTTCATTTTCGTGTAATGTATTTCTTACGATTGAAAAATCACATCTTATAATGATGATTTTTTAAATTTATTTTAATTTTCTACCGACTTCAAAGAGGAGAAGCTATTCAATTCGAGTGTATGTTTTTATGTGTGTTGTTACCCCATAACTTTTTTCTGGGTGAACCGATTTCGATAACACTTTTTCTATTTGTAAGCTGGTGCTACCGACGTGGTTCCATATAAATTTGGTCAAGGTCTGACCAATAGTTTTTGAGTTATTCATAATAACTTATATTAAGTGTACACATTTTTTAATTATATATAACACAAGCTTTTTACATAAATTCATTGATTGCCTGGCCCTTAAGCAAATATAACTGTGTGTTCAGGAACCAGTTCCTCCCTTTAAAGTAAACCCAGTCCAAAGGTAAATTTTAATATAATAATATAGGAAAAAATAAATTTTATTTAATTAAGATTTCATGTAATTCAGTTTAAGTTATTTAGTTAGAATAAACAGGTTCAGAAATATGAATAAGAAATAAAGAAATAAAATTTTATTTTGCGCTTCTTTTCTACGCCTTATGGCAAAAAAATTACTTGTTCTAGGGGTCCGGGTATTTAAAACTCCTTTCTTTGGAATTTCGATATACTATGGTGCAGTTATACGATGATATCTTCGTATGCATTGATAGATAAAAAAATTCTTACTACCAGTGTTAAATTATACATAAGTGTCTTTCAATAAGTATTATTTATAATCTATATTAAATCTGCCATCTGCCAGATTTGGCAGATTTAATGGCAGTGTCGGGAAGGGTCGCCCTAGGCGAAAGTTTATCGACCAAATTGGCGATATATTGAAAATGGGCCAAGTTAAGAGTACCTTTAACCGACGAGCGTGTATGCGTAGGTATATGGATGTGGATGAAGCGAGAGAGGTGTGTCAGGATCGTGCCAAATGGAAGTCCATAGTCTCTGCCTACCCCTCTGGGTGACAGGCGTGAGTGTTTATGTATATATATGTATGTATATTAAATAAAAAATTCTGTTTCTGCCGACGTCAGTCTTTCTATATCCAAATACAAACTGGGTGTCTTCGAGGCAAGAGTAAATAGTCTTTAATTTTGCTGAGACAGAAAGATTTACTCTAGGTCTAGGGCTTTATCACCATCACCAGTTTGTGTGTCCTTTAGAACAAATTCTTGACTTCGTGGTTTTGGGCTGCTACCGAGAATTTATTGATGGAAAAACCCAATAACTGTTTTTAGATCGACCTAGGGTTCGAAATCATGGGCACATAATTAGCAGCCGCGCTTTCACGCTCTGCGCAGCTACAGAGAATTTCTCGACCTCAATAAAAACCCAATAAATTAATTTATATCGGTCCGGAATGCAAATCCAGGAAATATGATTAGCAGTTACCACTAGGACTCATAGATAAAAATTTTCGAATATTTAATTTTTCTATATTCTGAAATATTAAAATATCTCCAGATAATATTGAAATTTAAAAACTAATTAACCCAAATAATATTTTGACTGGACGTTGAAAAGGTCGACTAGTCTGACCTTAATTGGTAACCAAAATAACTTTATCATGTTACCGCGTCGAATTTTACTTACTTGCTGCAAATTTAAAATATTTTTTTCTAGTTGTTGTAAGACTACATGAAAATTATATGTTGTAAAGGCATGCTCCAGCCTATAATAAGTAAAAAAAAATATTATGGTTGTAGCATGTATGAATCGGTTACACCAGGGAAGGGCCACGCTCTCATAGAGTAGCTTAAATAGCAGCTTAATGCTGCTGTGTTTACTATGGTGAGTCCTCCTCCTCAGGGGTGACAACGCATTTGCATTTTGATTCTTAATCGAGAAGAAATGTACATGTCTATAAGCTACAGTATCCACTTACCATCAGGTGGACTATGTGCTCGTTGGTCACCCTTATTCTATAAAAAAGAGGCAGAATTTGAAATGTAGCAACGGGTAGCAACTTCAAGAACGAGATATATGATACTCCATGGTCCTGAATCCCCAGGATATGTGTTGCAAAAGTGATACAATTAAACCTTAAAAAAGTAAAATGCACATAATACTGGCTGATAATAAAAAAAAACAAAAAAAGAATAAAATGCGACTTCCACATATGAAAAAGAATAACCTCGACAAAATGAAAAAAGTGTATCCGAGGAATTCAAAGTATAATTTTTTTTAACAAATTGTTATGATGTTACAAAAAGTTAATTGGGCTCACCTATTCATTATTCACTCACGAATTCATTAAATCGATTGAACAATCAGCGAAGATATCGTACATATATATAAATAAAAAAACAGTCGAATTTAGAAACTCCAACTTTTATGAACTTGGTTAAAAATGGAAGGTTCAATTACATCTCTATGTAAAAAAAAAAATCTCCCTAAAACGAGATATAAAATATGCTAGGAGCTATGTAGTATAATGTGATATTACGAATCCTTCTTTTTTCTTCATTTATCAGTCTGTAATAGTCTACTGCAGCACATATTTCTCTATCATTGTATGGAGAATGTACCAATAAAGCCAAGTCTTCGGACATTATTTACGTTGTTAACAATTTAAATAAAATCTTCCCATCATTTTATAAAAATGACCTATTATCCACCATTAGTTTGAGAGGATTTTCTTCATTTTTATAGTTACTATTTGGACGATAATCTAGTCAACAAGTTCAAAAACGTATTAATTCTTGTACCCGTTCTTAAGAGTATGTGTGATAGCTCACTCTATTCGGAATGACGTATGACGCAATGATTTATTCGCCCGTATGTGGTTTTTTTTATACAATAAGGATACAACCGAGCACACAGTCCACCTGTTGATAAGTAGATGCTGTTACCCATATATATCTACATCTATTCTCGATTAAAAATTAACACTTTCACTGTTCGGTTTTCAGACACAATAGTAAGACAATAGCAATGATCTACATATAGTGCATGGGACAGCGAAAGGTGTCCCATGCACTATAAATAGGAAAAATGAGATGCATTGTCATCCCTGAGGACTAATATGGAATGCCTCGTTACCAGTAAAAAGGGTATCCAGCTTTCGACTCTCACAATACGAAACACAGCAGTATTGAGCTGGTATTCTGTGAGAGATTGGTCCTTCGCCGCGCTGGTTGATTCGACCCATTTATATTACAAATATAATATAGCCTCAGCATAGCTATACCACGTATAGATTCATTAGCGAACTCAAGACTGATGATTTTTTCATAGATCCCATTAGCTGATCTTCGACCTGTTCTATTCAAAAACCTATATTATATATACATATTCTATAAAAAAATACCACCACAGGTACCAGGTTTTTTTGCTACCAAATACCAGTAATAGAATTGTTATGTTCCGATCTGAAATGCATAGAGAGCCAGAATAGTTACAGGATATGAGGCATTCCATATTAATCCGCAAACTTGTCAACCCATCTGCAGTCTTTTTTTGTTTGAAGTGGGTAGTTTTGGCGGGAACTTAACCAGCGGCGGTTTGCTGCTCCTGTATTATTGTTTAAATAATGGTTTGAAGTGGACTTTGATAGGTAAAAGTGGTGCGATTTTGTGTATTAAGTATCTGCGCATGTGAACAATTAGTGTAAACTGTGAAACAAGTGCTCTGATGGTGATATAATTCTCAAAATATGGTGTCTGTCTGCTTAGGCGCCTTGTGATACCATCGCCAACCGTCAGCTGTCTGCTAGCTCAAGTTGCCGTCAAAATCTCCCAAGGGCTACACAATGTGACGCATCAACATATTGTGAAGCAATATACTATGAAGGATAATTATTATAATATATTCTTATTTCAGGCTCAGAAAGGCTAGATCCCAGAGCCGTAAAGCCAGTTATTAAGAAGAAGAAGAAGTGGGTTACAGTTGTCCATGGACTGCATATTACTTACTATCTGCAAATTACTACATACCATAACGTAGAATGTAAGTTCTTTTGTGACCTCAATTATATATAAAATCTAACGATACCGGATCCAGTTGTGAATATAAACCAATCAAATCAAATGAATCACACACACGAAATTTCATCAAAATCGATCAAGCCATTAAGGAAGAGTTCAGTCACATACACACGGACCGAACTATTTCATATATAAAAATAATCCGCAAAGGTAAAGAATTATCTAGCTGGAATAGCTGACATAGATTAAAATATTGTAAAGAATTGAGAGCCTCTTGTTTTAGATCAGTTATTACAAAGCAAAAACATTATGAAAGTATTATTGTGAGTGTTAAGTGCTAATAAACATTTTCTGTAGACGTTGTTTTTCTTAACGATTTAGCAAACTGTTTTTCCTAACGATCTAAGGATTTCACGCTACCATAATTGCCCTAAATTGAGATGTTAGTGTTTTGAGATATAATAAGGAACAATCTGTTATAACAGCAATCATTAAAGCCTCGCTTATTATTTGAGCACGATTGCCATGGCTCGAATTTTATTTAGAAGTAAATTCTAAATAGAAAACAATATTAACGTTGTACTAAAATAATAATACATTTATTTAAGACCATTATATTTTTAAATTCTTTTTAGATTTGTAATACTAGCAATAATATTACTAATATTCCAATAATTATTAATATCCATATTCTAGTGGTTGTAGTAATGCGCCTCAAAACTCGAAACTCTCAGTAGCTGCCCGGAGTCAAGAATCTAGCGGTGTCTCACCCCCGTGCCTCGGAAAGCACGTAAAGCCATCGGTCCTGCGCCTGATCTCTCTCCAGTCGTGTCGGTTTACCGTCCCATCGGACTATGAGAGTGAAGGAATAGAGAGTGCACCTGTTCTTGCGCATATACTGGGGCACTATAAGCCTGTCCTGCGTCGATGACTAGTCTTCGTTAAGGCTGGCCGCTGTGACCGGAATTCGGTCTGGGGGACATTATTATTATTATTATTCCAATAACTACTCCTGGCAAGCTTAAAATGTTTGTGTTAAGAGTGGTTACACGATAGTAACCTAATGGAGGATTCGACCGAAAGGTCGTCACCCTTAAAGTTCGGGGTCTGCATCCTGCCATAAGGCTACTTTCGCTTAGTCATCTATTACAGCCTATAAAATGTCCTGTTCATGTCCTGTTTAATTTTCTTCTGTCGCCTTTTACGATACCCACGGGAAAATATGAGGTTGTAGATATTCCTACACCGCCACTACACTGTAATCATCTTTTTATATAAAAATATAAGAAATAAGAATCACTTGATACATTTTTTATTATACAAGCTTAGATGTGCTATTAAAATATAAACATTATTGATCTTTTGTGGTGCCCAGACAGATTATTTTTAACCCCTGTATACATTATGCAAGTCACCGAGGTAAAACTCTCTGAGGCATTGTTATGCGATTGATCTAAATTGAAAGTCATCTTTGTTTTGTCACAAAGGTAAAATAAACTTTTTTATAGAATAAGGGTGATAAACGAGCATACAATTCACCTGACGGTAAGTAGATACTGTGATAATTTGACATCTAATCCGTTCTAGATTTAGAATCAAAATAATATAAAATCCCGGAGGATTTCATGAAATGTCTCATTTCCAACAAATTGGGGACTAGTTATTATGCACCTTTGCTTGAAGCTGACAAGAATGGTTTCAACAAATTTGAGGCCATCAATAAGCCGTACTGTTTACAAAGTTCAGCGCTGCTAAGTTGAATTTGCAGCATCAGCCCATATATGACAGCAACAACCCATTCATTACCGACTTACGGTTTATATATGTAGAGTAATTAGCTGCCCTGACTTTCACGTCTTGTAAAGGTGCACTGGTACTTTAGGAGTACCGCACCCTTACAAGGTGCTCTTGTAAGGGTGCGGTTTCCTTGAAGCTTCTTTAGCACTGGACTCAATAAACCTCAATCGTAAACTGAAGGTGGTCAGTGTAGACCAAAGTAATCAGTGTAAACCTAAAAAGTAGGAGCTAGACGACGTTTACAGACGACGTGACAGACGTTTTAAACCGTTAAGAAACATGTTTTTGTTATGGAAGCGATAAATCTCACATGGCTACAAACTATGACACATGTCTTCCTATTAAATCTTTGGCCGAAACCTATTTTAAGTAGCTAGACTTGCTGGTGTTGGAGAAGGATGCTTTGAATGCACCAACGAGTCGATCCTGGGGCAGCTTCGTGTTGATACCAGACTCTCTTCCACGTGTAACCAGAGTATTCTGAGTTACTTTGGGCATATTGCCCGACGCCCGCCTAACAACTTGGATAAACTTATAGTCGTAGGCAAGGTGGGGGCAAAAGACGACGTGGCCGATCACCTAGCTGCTGGTCGGACCAGGTCTAATTACTCGCCGGCCTTTCACTCATGACTGCAATGCGAAAAGCGGACGGAAAAGAGGACCGGACAGAATGGAGGGCTATAGTGAACAGCGCTACGAAGACACTAAACTACGGACACGATCTTCAGTTTTGAAGAAAATGACCAAAAAGAAGAATCATCATGATCATCATCATTACAGCCTTTCATAAGTCCACTGCTGAACATAGGCCTTCCCCAAAAAATGCCACAAAGCCCGGTCCTGAGCCACCAGCATCCATCGACTTCCTGCATGTCTTACCAGGTCGTCACTTCATCTCGTGGGGGATCGCCCTACACTTCGCCTAACGGTACGAGGCTGCCACTCAGGAACCTTTCCTCCTCAACAGTTGTCGGTTCTTCGAGCTATATGGCCGGCCCACTGCCACTTCAGCTTACTAAACCGTTGGGCTATGTCGGTTACTCTGGTTCTACTGCGGATATCCTCATTTCTAAGTATATCACGCAGAGAAATCCCGAGCATGGCCCTCTCCATAGCTCGCTGAGTGACCTTGAGCTTCCTAATACAGCCAGCAGTGAAGGACCACGTCTCAGATCCGTAAGTCATCACTGGCAACACGCACTGGTTGTACAATTTCGTTTTAAGGTTTTGAGGTATGTCTGACGAGAAGATGTGTCGTAGTTTCCCGAACGCTGCCCAGCCGAGTTGAATTCGTCGATTGACCTCCCGGTCGTAGTTGGACTTACCTAGTCGGACTATTTGTCCCAGGTAAACATAGTCGTCAACAACTTCGAGCTTAGTGCTCCCAACAACTACCGGCATAGGTGTGACATGGACATTGTCGTGAAGCGACAATTAAAAAAAAAAGAACCTAACCTAACAACAACGAAACAACAAAAATAGAACAAGAAAATAATATATTTAAAATTTAAAAAAGATATTTACAATTTTATATAAAAAAATGAAGTATGATGATGGTGATGGGTGACGTGAATAACAATTAAATAGAAAATAAAGAAAGATGAATATTGAAGCGGAGCCTGAAGGTCAAAGTGGCACACGTTGCGCTTGGAGTAGGAGTAGGCACACGCTGAGCTTGGAGTCTCGCAGCGCCTGGAGCTAGCACGCACAGTGGCTAAAGATAGCACGGGCACTAGTAGGTGGAGGCGCAGGCGACGACTCCAGATGAAGGCAAATGCTTACAGGATCCCGGAGTAGTGCGGCCCCGCACTTGGAGTAGGCTAGGCGACGACTTCGGGTGAAGACAGAGGCTTGCAGGATCCCGGAGCAGTGCGGCCCCGCGCTTGGAGTAGGCTACGCCGACGACTTCAGGTGAAGACAGAGGCTTGCAGGATCCTGGAGCAGTGTGGCTCCGCGCTTGGAGTAGAATAGGCGACGACTTCATGTGAAGACCGAGGCTTGCAGGATCCCGGGGCAGTGCGGCCCCGGGATAAGGCCTTTAGGAGATGCTTCAAGTTTGGAAGCTGAAGCGAGACTGTCTGTATTGACCGATGATTCGGCTTTTATACCTTTTTAGAGAGAACGGAAAATTATTTAAATTAAAAGCAAATTTTTAAATGGCCTAGAGCAAAAGAGTATTTATGTGGAAATATTGAAATAAAAACATCAGACCGGCAGCGAATTTGAATAAAAATTGCCATGACAACCAAATAAATAACGATGTCAAAACATGTCAATTTTTGGTTTTAGGCTCGTACTTAAGAAACGGCAAGATTTAAGTAAGAAATGAGATATTATTGATATAGGAAAAAAGGTAGCGCAACAGTGCGCACGAAACCCGAAATTGTAGAGTTACGGAGAACTAAATAAAAGATCAAAAAAAAGGTAGACTCTATAGACACAGATTTAAAAAGTGCTGGTAGCGTGAAAATACGAAGTGAAAATGATTTGTTATTGTGTTCTTTATGGTCTAAAAACGTTACAGGATCCTATGGAAATAAAGGTGATGTAAAATATGAATGCAGAAAATCTAAAACAGAATGGAAAAATAGATGTAAAATGATATGTAAGTAGCATAACACTACATTTTCCCCCCGACCCTGGAAAATTTTTGACTCAGCAAAAATTTTGACATGCATATTCTAAAATAAACCATAAAAACACAGCTTTGCAGAAACAGACATCAACAGGCAAAATCAGATATACTATCTCTTACATTCATCATCTGCATTCAGGTAAGGGTGGAGTTCACATTCAATGACTACCACTCTAAAAGTGTGTTTTCGAAAGGACATTCAGGCTTATTTAAGGAGTAGTCATCCGCTCCTGCGTGGAAAAAAAAATAGTCGAAGAGACACCACTCTAAAAGTGTGTTTTCGAATGGACATTCAGGCTTATTTAAGGAGTTGTCATCCGCTCCTGCGTGGAAAAAAAAATAAGGGAGTAGTCAGCCGCTCCCAAGTGAAGATAAAGAAAAGAAAATTAAGGTAGTAGTCAGCCGCTCCCAAGTGAAGATAAAGATAAAGAAAATTAAGGGAGTAGTCAGCCGCTCCCAAGTTAAGATAAAGATATATATAAAGAGACAAAATAATTATATAAAGTCGAAGAGACCGAAGCCCATAACTTCATCGTCAGAGTCAGATTCTTCCTCCTTGGACTCTCTCTTCCTTCTTCTCCTCAGCTGCCGGCGCTGCAACAGCGGCGACCGCGGCCACGGGCGCTGCTCCACCGACGGACATGGTCGACAACTTCTCACGACCCTGCCCGATCAGCTCTTCAACACTCTTGCCATTGAGTTCCGAGATGACCTTCTTCAGTTTCTCGGAGTCTGCCTCAATACCACAGAGCTGAGGATCTTCTCAACGTCAGCAGAACCTGGCCTGCAGGATGCGCCTGGCCTGCAGGATCCCGGGGCCTGGCCTGCAGGATCCCGGGGCAGTGCGGCCCCGTGCTTGGAGTAGGCTACGCCGACGACTCCAGATGAAGGCAAAGGCTTGCAGGATCCCGAAGTAGTGCGGTATACCGACAGTCAACTTGGCACCTCTGAAGGGACTGCAGCACCGCCCATATTTGGACGGAATCAAAGGCTTTCTCATAGTCCACATACGCCAGATATAGTGGCAAATTGTACTCTTCGGACTTCTGTACAATTTGCCGAAGGGTATGTATGTGGTCTATGGTGCTAAAACCCTTTCGGAAACCGGCTTGTTCCGGAGAAGAAGAAGAAGGCTGTAATTAATTAATTAATAGCAGGTAATAACGCCGAGCCCTCTAGAGGGCTATGCTCGGAGTTTCTCTGTGTGATAAACTTAGAAATGAGGATATCTGCAGTAGAACCAGAGTGACCGACATAGCCCAACGTATTAGTAAGCTTCAATTATTTATAATTTCAATAAAATATTCAATTTAATTGGTGGCATCTTTGATGACGTCACTAGGTCCATTAGACGCTATAATAATAACATAATATTATGTTATCATTCGGTCGATCGACGTCGAAGGCTCATCGCGAAACGTCAAATCTAATAAGAGAGCGCCACCATGTTTTTCAAATTCGTTTCACTTACATTACATTACAAAAATACACTTTAAATCTAACAAATTTTTTGCTTAATTTAAAAGTCGTTACATACACGATAAATTATTTCACAAATTCTCAAGCTTGCGCGTTTACCGCTAAAAATAAACACCTTTTCGTATCTCCTCAATTTCTGAGCATTTCCTTTATTGCCTCAGTCAAAAGCGGAATCTTCGGCGTCAACATATCGAATGACCTGCAGTAGCATGGTCACTTGGAAGGGAAAGCTAAATTGGCTTCTAAAAAGCATGGGGTACTCAGTAGAGCAGGAAAGTATGTCCAGTACTCATGCTTGCACAATGTTTGCAATTTTACAAGCGCAGGTTCGGCCTCACATGGAATATTGTTCTTGGGCCGGGGCTCCGCAGTGCGAGCTCCTTCCATTTGACCGCATAGATAACAGAGCGGCTCGACGTTGATGACCGAGTTGTCTTTGATTAGCTCGATTCACTGGCATTGCGTAGAGATGTTGCATCCCTTTGCATATTTTATCGTATTTACCACTAGGAGTGCTCTGAGGAATAGTTCTGATTAATTCCAGCCACCAAATTTCACCAATACACATCGCGGTAACACTTACGTTACCATCCACATCATTTGACTGCTTGGCGGTCCACTACCGTGCGATTAAATAGGAGTTTTGTTAGGAATCGTTTACCATCGGCGATTTTTATGAACCGATAGGACTTAGGGACCTACAAGAAACGAGCTTACTCCTTTTCAAAAGGATGGCAACGCATCTGCAGTTCTCCTAGTGTTGGAGAATTATATTAAAATTTTAAAAAGATGCCTATCTTGTTAACCGGTTGTACTGGTTGTACTGGCTGACATAGACGTTTCACGTTAAACCCAACGGCAGTGTGCCTCGACATAGGCCCACCCCATTTCTTTCTTGGTATGGATAGAGTACCGTTTACTGTTTCACCTCTTTAAATATTGTAGATAATTAAATCTGCATCATGTATAATATTTTTTATCGATAACACCAATCGATAAACGTTGTCAATCACTAACTCATTTGGTGTGTTACTAGATAACAGAGGGTGCTTATTACAATGATGATGTGGCGGGTGGAAGGAAAAGGGGAGATCTCCCGCCGGGCAAGGTGTCCTGCCCGGGAAGCGGCCAACGCTCCAAGTGCTACTTCGAAGCTTTTCTATATATACTTCTTTAACTTCGGAAATTTGTTAGTGCGATTTAGGCTCCGATGTGTTTCGCTTGTGGCGCGACGACACCGTCGCCACATCACCCCCCTGCTCAGACCGGAGGTCGATAGTGCAGTCCGATTGCTGGTGCGTATATAATGCCGTTGGGGAATGCGTGCTGTGTGCTTAAGGGCAAGTGATGCCGGTGCGAACGATATGCCGATGTGTAATGCATGCCGTACTACGCACTTGCAAGTGATACCAGTGAGAACGATGAGCCGGAGCAAGTGCCAGGGATTGCCTTGTAGTCTGCGGTGAGTCGAGAAGAAGGTAAGTAAACTGCGAGAGCGCCGTGAAGCAGACGGGAGCAGTAAGGCTTAGAGCCGTGCCGAATATTGTAGCGCAGAGAGTAGCTTGAAGGAACAGGAAGCATTATTATTCCAGTGCTGCGATGAACCTTTATAAAGCTAGATGGCTTTGCGGAATGTGAAGACTGGAGACAATATCTCCTCGGGAGTGAATAAATGGGGTACTTGAGGACGAAGATGAAGGTTTTGAAGTTGTAGTTTCCGAAGGTTGTTGATTGCGTGTTCATATCACGTTGGGTGGTCACCAATGTAATAGTGGCGTACGAGTTCCACTATTAACAGACTGCGAGTGGTCTAGTGACGGAGAAATGAAACTATTTTTGATATGCCTTACTATGTGCAGGCGAATGGTGTGTTTCAGATGTTGTTCCAGAACAATCTACCAGAAATAATAAAATTTAAAAATTATGAGGTAAATATACATGCCATCAAAAACATAACTTTAAAAAAAACCAAGTCTCGCATTTCAGTTTTTCTACCGTAAAAAGTTGTGAGATCCATGTAATACCAAGTCGGTTAATTTATTCAGTCCCTACTTAAGGGTCCTTCTGTCTTGAGTTATTACGTAATTAGCTAACCTAACAACATCTTATAGTGACCATATCAATATTAAAAATCTTTAATATTTAAATAGATTGACTTGGCCATCGCATGAAAACACAATATATCTCTCATCTAATATGTATTTACATTAAATCAGATTGTTTAGTGCGATTGCCAATTCAATTTATTTAAAACATAAAAGATTTTTAATATTGATATGGTGAATATAAGATGTTGTTAGGTTAGCTAATTACGTAATAACTTAAGACAGAAGGACCCTTAAGTAACCTTAATTAACCGACTTGGTATTACATGGATCTCACAAAATTTTACGGTAGAAAAACTGAGTTACGAGACTTGTTTTTTTTTTTGTTATGTTTTTGATGGCATCTCATTTCTTTTTGTAGATTGTTACATCTAGATACCTATCTACACCTAATATTCCATTATATTATACATATACTAGCTGACCAGGCAGACGTTGTTCTTCCCTTTCCGAACGACCATTTGCTTTCCCAAAAAACCTCCTGAAATTAGCAATAAAAAAATTGAGGGTCATTTATCGGGATAAAAACTATCCTATCTCTCAAGTTGGACCAAACTGCACACAGTCTGCAAATTTTTTTTGAAATCGGTTCTATCTGTTGAATACTTACAGCAACACGTGATGGTTATACTACTAAATTGAAGCTTATACTCGTATTAAACGTTTGTATTTTTAACATAGCGCCATCTATTAAATATTTACTCAATCCAGTCAACAGATATCATCATCTGACAGAATCGTTTGGAGCTAACAGATAATTGTGACTGTCAAATAATAGACAAATAATTTTCAATAAAATAATATTGTATTGCGACTATAAATTGAGATGTAAGCTATCCTATCTTTTAAGTTGGACCAAACTGCATATTGACCAAAAATGTCATTGAAATCAGTTCAGTAGTTTAGGAGTCCATCGCGGACAAACAACGTGACACGTACTTTTTATATATAAAGATAGGTACACTGAGTCATTCACTGCAAATGTAACTTTGTAATGTAACATAAATAACTTTGTAATCTCATATAAATATACAGGATGTATATTTATATGAGATTACAAAGTTATGCAGTTGGTGTACCTTGAAAACTGGACCGAATTTGCAAAATATTTTAGTTTTTTCTTGATTTATATACTAAACAATAATTTTGTTCCAAATTTGAAGCTGCTATGTCTGCTAGAAGTGCCTCAGAGTTTTGATGATCGGTCAGTCAGTGAGTGACAACATTAAGAAACTTTGACTAGTTATAACTCTTAAACTACTGATTCAAATTTATGAAGTTTGAAATTCAGGTTTCTAGTTTTATCCACAACGTAGTTATAGAGTTTCGAAAATCGCCTGAACTGCTTCGAGAAAAGGATGGTACGACCGTGCCGCTTTTTTGCTCGACTAGGCGGGGCACTGCCGTGCCCCCAGATTATACTTGCGATAATAAACCGAAATCACATTCAGATCTTGCTACATATCTGGGCATATTTTCTTTAAAATATTTTTTTCATTTAGTAAAGGAATGCGTTTTGAGCTTTTGACGATGTCACTAAGACTAAATGACACAAACCCGAAATATATCCTATACGACATAAGTAAGAGGTGAATATTTTGTTGCTGATGTCCGGTCTATTACTACTACTACTTAAATGTCTTTGTTATGGCGCGTCTCCAACAAAGTTTTCAACATTTGTCAACACGTGTTGCCGACAAATGTTTCGGTCAGGCGCGTCTTCACCAAAAATGTTGACGACATTTATGTTTCCGACATGTTGACAAATCAACAAAACTATCAGAGCATTTGTTTCACAGTTTCCACTAATAGTTCACATACGCAGACACTTAATACACAAAATCGCACCACTTTTATATATCAAAGTCCACTTCAAACTATTATTTAAACAATAATACAGGAGCAACAAACCGCCGCAGATCAAGTTGCCGCCAAAACTCCTAATGCATATTGATATTGTCGATGGTGTATATATCTAAATAAATAAATAAACATTCACCCAAAAAGACATATAATGGAAGCGAGAATTTCCTATTTTTTTTTAATGTGAATCGGTGAATCTTTATTTAGGAACTGACTTAGCTAGCTTAGCGTGGGCAAAAAGTCGCAAAATGTAAAATGCGTAGAAAGGCGACATCATCATATTCACTCATCTTTGTCGTATACGTCATCACCAACATCATGATCATTACAGCCCGTCACATATCCACTCCTGAACATATGCTGCCCCCAAGTAATGCCACAAAGCATTGTCCTGATTCATCTGCATCCATAGACCTCCTGCATGTCTTACCAGGCCATCACTCCATCTAGTACGAGCCCCCCCCCCCCTACACTTTGCTGACCGGTACGAGGCTGCCACTCAAGAACCTTTTTTCCCCATCGGTTGTCGGTTCTTCGAGCTATATGGAAGGCCCATTGCCACTTATACTTACTTTTCTGTCATATAAATAGGACATTAAATTCTTTAGAATTTTAATATTTCGATTTAAATTTTAATGGCGCCTAGAATGTTAAGTAGCTTATTTAAAATCTCTGGATTTTAATGACCTACTTTACATTAAGATTCGATTTTTTTGTTTTTAATGACCTACGCAGGCGCATGATAACGATCCATTAGGGCCGCATTTTTAATATTACTGCTTTAGGATAATGGAGCTGACAGTTTAACTTACCTGTGTATGTGAGTAGAACATTGAGAAGTTTGATACTATTACAGGAACCGGCAATGCAATGGTCAATACTCCAGCCAGTGCACACAGCGCTCCGACGAACATCCCCAAGTAGGTTTTCGGCGCCATGTCACCATAACCCACAGTGGTCATTGTGACAATAGCCCACCACAACCCCAACGGGATGGATTTGAACTGGTTTTCTGGGTTATCCTGTAAAAAAATTACAATTATAACATCTAATTTGTATATCATTATTTATTACTTACTATTTTTATAAGTTTTTAAAAATGTTGCCCCTAAAGTTATCTTGTATCGTGGAGTGGCGTTTTTAGACACAGAACAATTATTTGTAGAACTTTACTGCCTTATTACAAAAAGTAGTTTATAATTAGATTTATTAGATTTATTTATTAGATGAATCTGAATAACAGAGTGAGAAATTGTGTGATAAGAGAAGAGTGTGGTTTGCAAGATGATGTTGTGACCAGGATTAAGAAAGGAATGCTTCGGTGGTTTGGTCATGTAGAAAGAATGAACGAGGAAAGAGTGACAAAGCAAATTTATGTTGCAGAGGTGAACGGCAGAATCGGGAAGGGACGCCCTAGGCCAGGGGTCGGCAACCTGCTGGTCACGAGCCGCATGCGGCTCTTTGGATGTGAAGCTGCGGCTCTTTAGTTTCATACGCAAATATTATTTATTTAATAAAACAAAAACATTTAAAAATCGATCCACACTGAGCCATTTAGAGTTGATATTGGATCTCTAGAAATGCATTTGATCGATTTAAAAAGTAATGCTTTGTGGAGTTGAAAATTTACAGAGTTGAAACTGATAACATTCATCGCTATGCAGCCGACAGCACTGGTGATGCCTTATATACCGGCCGTGCCAATATTTCTCGGGAAAACGTAGCCGAATACCGAGAAAACTTGTGTCTGAAGTCGAGTCTTTGCTGAACAAAGTCTCGGATTGGGGCCGATTAAATGTAGTCCAGTTGAATCCCCAGAAGACGCAAATTTGCGCGTTTACCGCTAAAAAGAACCCCTTTGTCGTATCTCCTCAGTTTCAAGGAACTCCCCTTGCTGCCACAGCTAGCATCGCAATCCTTGGCGTCAAAATATCGAATAGTGTGCAGTTTCGTGGTCACTTGGAAGGGAAGGTCAAATTGGCCTCTAAGAAGCTTGGCGTGCTCAGCAGAACGAACAGTATTTCATACCGGCACATCGCTTGCAACTTTACAAAGCGCAAGGTCGGCCTCACAAGGAATACTGTTCTCATCTCTGGGCCGGGGCACCCCAATGCCAGCTCCTTCCACTTGACGCGCAGAGCGGTTCGAATCGTCGACTACTGGGTTCTTTCCGATCGGCTGACATTGACTCTGCGTAGAGATGTTGCATTCCTTTGCATTTTCTATCGAATTTACCACTGGGAGTGCTCTGAGGAATTGTTCGGATTAATTCCAGCCGCCAAATTTCACGAACGCACATCGCGTCAAAATTCACGATACTATCCTCACTATTTGGATACTTGGCGGTCCACGACTGTGCATTTTACTAGGAGTTTTCTTCCTCGTACAACTTCTCTGTGTAATTTTAATTTATTTGTTTACCACAGGCGATTTTTCCGGATCGATACGGCTTACGGACCTTCAAGAAAAGAGCTTACATCTTTCTAAAAGGCCGGCAACGCATCTTCAATTCTCCTGGTGTTGCAGTTGTTCATAAGCGGCGGTAGGCACTTACCATAAGGTGAGCCGCATGCTCGTTTGTCCCCTCTTTTATGAAAAAAGTAAGTTGAAAGAAATGCAGGTCGAGAAATGTATGTACGTAACGCAACAAAAATGAACAGGTTTAAAATAATGCCGCGAGTTGAGGCATTTATATTCGACGCATGGAATAGTCTTCCAAATTGCTACAGTGAGGTGAAGAAGTTGGCAGTTTGAGTGCTGACTATCTTCGGATCGACATATTCGTGCGAGCAAGCGTTCTCTTGCATGAATATAATTAAAAGTACAGTAAGTAGCCAACTAACTCCATGCTATGGTAGAGCCATGTTGCAGCTACATTCGCAATATAGTTGTAGCACGAATGGGTCGGCTCAAACGGGGGGGGGGGGGGGGGGGGCACGCTCTCGCAATATACCAGCGTAAAATAGCAGCTTAACACTGCTGTGTTTCGTATAGTGAGTGTTGAGAACCGGAGAACCATTTTACTGGAAAAGAGGCATTCTATCTTAGTCCTCACGAGTGACAACGCATCTGCATTTTGATTCGCAAACAAGGATAGATGTAGATGTTGTGGTAGCTTAAGAGCCATTGAGCGGCAGACTTACGGTATTTCAATAGGCTTCACTTATTTTTCTATTAATCCCCTATACCTGAGGTACATGAAAAGGGGACTCTTTAGTTTGACCGATGGTCGATATAGAGACGTTCATGTGTTAAAAGTGTAAAAAAATGACCCAAAAAACGTGATAGCAATAAATCTGCCGCTTTGACATCTTGCAATATTTAATAAAAGTTACCGAAAAATAACATTGCCAGACACCTATGACGGTTTCAAGCTGCAATTTATATATATGGTTGATAATATTATTTGACATGTATAATTTTCACGGCAGACACATATTGTTGTTGTATCACCCAGGCAGACAACTAACTTCTGGGGCGCACATAAGCGCGTACTATAATAGCGCTCGCTCTAATCCAATCTTTTTCTTTCTAGTTTTGTACGCTCTGATACGGATATCATAATAATCATGCTTGGTACATGCTATATAACTCAAAAACTATTGGTCTGACCTTGATCAAATTCATGTGGGACCTTTACTTACTTTTACTTACTTACTTTTAACTTTTGGACAACATTAAACAGCTGTTGTTTTTGGATCTCAGCTAAATTACTGTCACCAAAAGCTGCGAAGGGTTCTTGGTATGACTGAGTTTTCTGTAGTAAGGTAAAGGTTCGTTTTTTTCCTTATTAAAAAAAAGCTGGATTACAATCACAGCCCGTAAATGCATAAAAACCAAGCAAAGTTTAACTCAATAAATCACATCACGTTGCTCATAAATTTTTGAAATATTTATGAATCGTTCATTATTTCCTGTTCCCGTGAGAATCCATACTTAAGAAGAGCTATTTTTTCTGCCGACTTCCAAATTGGAAGATGTCAAAGCGGCAGACTTATTGCTATCACATTTTTTTAGGTCATTTTTTTACACCTTTTACACCTGAGCGTCTCTATATCGACCGCCGGTCAAACTAAAGGGTCCCCGTTTCATGTACCTCAGGTATAGGGCATTAACTGAAAAAAAAGTGAAGCTTATTGAAATACCGTAAGTCTGCCGCTCACTGGCTCTTAAGCTGTATGGGCCACAGCAACCACTTACCATCAGGTGGACTGTGTGCTCGTTTGTCACCTGATCATATAAAAAAAGTAACAAATGAAAATTCAAAGTCGTGTTTGAAACTTAAAACAACAAGTTATGAGTCAAATTTATCCAAACTTACTAAAACCATGCAAAGCCAACGCTGCCATTGAACTTGCTTGCTTAAATGTATGTTATTGATTTTTTTTAAGTAAAAGTTACATTGTTTAGTAAAGTTTAAATTTTTTACTCGCATAACCATACAAAGCCAAAGCTCCCATTGAATTTATTTGCTAAATTTTGTTTCCAAGTTAGTGTTGTAAGACTTACAATGTAAATAAATGTTTAATTGTTTTAATTTTTTACTTAAAAACTAAGTAATTATTTAATATCGCATATTATATATATATATATATATATATATATATATTGGGGGAGGCCTATGTTCAGCAGTGGACGTGTGAAGGTCTGTAATGATGATAATGATGTATATATATATATATATATATATATATATATATATATATATATATATATATATATATATATATATTCTAATAATAATTAGATAATAATAGAAATGACATTCTAATTTATTATGAAAAACACTACATATATATATGAATAAATATATATTTTTCTTACGAATAAATATATTAGTTTTTATCAAAAAACTTTATTTATGCAAGTACTGTTTATGGTTGGCAAGAAAAAAATTTGTGGCTCTTTAAAACTTTGAAAATTTGTAAATTGTAATTTTTTACTCTTCCTACTCAAAAGGTTGCCGACCCCTGCCCTAGGCGAAAATTTATCGACCAAATTGATTGAAAATGGGCCAAATCAAGCGTACTTTTAACTGACGAGCGTGTATGCGTAGGTATATGGATGTGGAGGAAGCGAGAGAGGTGTGTCAGGATCGTGCCAAGTGGAAGTCCATAGTCTATGCCTACCCCTCTGGGTGACAGGCGTGAGTGTTTATGTTATGTTAATTAGGCTTCGTTTTAAACTAGAGTTTGTTTCAAAAAAGAAGTTCAGTGGAAAGCAAGCGAACTTAAATGTAAACTATAGAATTTGACAACTATTGTAAAATTTTGCGGATTTTAGCATCTGTCTGCCCTCGATTAAGAATCAAAAGGCAGACGCGTTGTCACCCGGAGAACTAAGATGAAATGTGAGTGTAGAGAAGAGGGCTCTGGTTCTCTACACTCACCTTACGAAACACAGCAGCAATAAGCTGCTATTTTACGCTTTCATTCTGTGAGAGCGTGGTCCATCCCCGGTCTAGCCAACCCATGTATGCTAAAACCATAATATAGCTGCAGCGTGGCTCTACCACGTATAAATCTTCCCATTCAATGAGGATTAATAGTTTACTGCTCACCAGATGTCGCTAGTTGACACTGAGGTAAAGTTTTTTGTTACACAATGTCATTTAATTGAGAAGTTGTTTTTTAATAAAAGTTTATCAGTTTCTAGAGTATTATATTAATACACAAAACAATGCCTCAGTGGTTTGCTCTTTAATTTTTTGCACTTTTTTATATAGAATAAGGGTGACAAACGAGCACAGTCCACCTGATGGTAAGTGGTTGCTGTGGCCCATAGACATCTACATCTATCTTCGTTTGCGAATTAAAATGCAGATGCGTTGTAACCCGAGAGGACTATGATAGAATGCCTCCTTTCCAGTAAAAAAAATTGAGCAAAATCAGTACACTTTACCATCTGAGCCTGCATCACCACTTACCATCAGGTAAGTGCAGTAGACTAAAAAATCACTAAAGGGCAGTAGTCAAGCACTGGCTGAAGATAGTTAAAAAATTGAGTAGTATATCTTGATCTATGATAGACTTCACGATAGGTTTTACTGATTTATTTCGCATTGTGGTAAACAATCATTTATGTCTGATATGAATCCAATTTATTACCCGTAGGTTCCGTTTATAGTACTCGTATTTAAATCATCGCTTGAACAAGTTTTTCCTATTAATGTAAACATAAATTAAAATCCGATTTCAAACTGAAAACAATATAAAATAAGTCCATATTCTGAAATCTGTGCTATGAGGTTAACTTTTTGGTGGCTAATGACCGTTTCATTTGAAACAGTTTTTAATTGATCCTTAAAGTCTCTCAACTATCATCAGTATTATAGCAGGTGACACTTCCTAAATACCGTTATTTCATTGCTTATTGTAATTTATTAATACGCGATCATTTCGAGTTTGCCGTCGTCGACCGTTGTGACGTCATAGCTGACGGTACCGTAGACAAAACTATTAATGTATTATTTTATAATATTTTAAGTGTTTTAATTTTAATTGACGGCTTCGTGGCGCAGTGGCTTAACAATGATTTGCAGCGCTGGGGGCCGCGTGGTCGAATCCCGCACGGAACAAGTATTTGTATGGCCTGCAAATAATTGTTCCGGGTCTGGAAGTTTGTCCTTGTGAAATTTAGGTTTGTAAACTGCCTCCACAATAAAGGAGAAAATCCTATTGTGTGGGTAACGTTTTAATTAAAGTATGAAGAAATATTGTGAGAAGTTCGATTTTTAGTTTGTTGCCCTTGTTCGGGTATTGGACGAATGTTCAATAATAATTTAAATTTCATGTTAAAACAGTTTAAACAAGTAAAAAATATAAAATTACAACAAACAACAAAATTTCTTCTACTAAATTATTTTATGACACGTGCGAAGTTTTTGTCACGGACTCGTTAGGTTTTTTTCGCAACTTGTGTACCGGATATGGACTTTGTGCACGCGTCATGTAACTGAGTATTATTTTTCTGGAAGCATTTGCGGCACCTCTGTGTTGATATACATGGATTTCCATTGTAACCAAAAATGTTCGGGTTTTGGACGAATGTTCAATAATAATTTAAATTTTATAATAAAACAGTTTAATAAACAAGTAAAAAATATAAGTTTAAAATATGTTGAATAATGATAAATGTGAATGTTAATGTAATAATGTTAAATATTATGTTAATGAGTTCGCGTGAAATAGAGAGCAAGCAAGTAGATAAAATGCATATTAGTAAATCATTTATTTAGTTAGTAAAGTGAAATAATAACTCTGAATAGAAAAGTGTCCGATAAAATAAAATATTTTTATTATAGTTTCTCGTACATTTTTAATGAATTATTTGCGAAGGCGCGAACAAAAACTGGTAGGTAGATATTTACTCATCCATAACTTCAATAGCAGTTATTTTATCGAATTTGTTTATTTCTGTATCACTGCTATCACGCTATTCTGTGTTTATCACAAATTAACAAATGTAAAAAGTCAAAAGAAAAAAAAATTAACAAAAGCAGTAACAAGCTAGTGGTCGCACGGGAGTACAAACAACGGACGTAGATATAATTAATAGAATCAGGCGTTACTTTGCGGAAATCCATTATATAAAAGGTTTTAAAAAGTTACTTCGCAAACATCCGCTCTATAAAATAAAATGATGTGTTTAACCTAGTATGAAGAGCACCTCCCTCCATCCCTCAGTTGCGTGCACTATCCCCGTCACCACTAATCCCAGCACCACTGCTCCCGACACCACTACACTAGGAAAGACACACCACTGATGACAATACGACACGTGTTTCGCCTCTACATGAGGCATCCTCAGGTGATGTAGACTCTACGGTGGCTGACCGTTAAGTGACGGGATGTTTGCGAAGTAACTTTTTAATACCTTTTATGGACGTAATTATATTTCAGCGTTGCCATCAGTACTATAAGGGTGACTCGTGAACGCTCTCTCAGCGCAAAATTGTATCAAACAAGATTTGCCTGGCGTTGTTCGAAATATTAATATAATACTCAAGTAATAATGTATTTCGCCGGTATCAAAATCATCATCATCATTACAGATCATCATAAGTCCATTACTGAACATAAGGCCCCTTCGAATAGGCACTCCCGAATATAGGTCATTTACCTAGAGAATGCCAAAAAGCTGGGTCCTGCGTCACCTGCATTTATCAAATTCCCGCATATCTCACCGATCTAGTCACTCATCAAAATCTGTATAAATAAAATGATAGAGGTTTTCAGTTGTGCGCGCATCACGGAAAAACTACTGGATAGATTTCAATTAGGTTTTCTAAGTTTTATTTCTTAGACGCTTGGTCATTACCTAAAAAATATTGCGATATTTCCATTTAATAAAAAGTTATTAAAGTTTTAAAGAAACAACGATTTTTATAAACACTACGTGTTCAGTGATGCGTTTTTTTATTAGTATATCAAGCATCGCGGACGAAGACGCGGTAGTTTCTAAATATTAGCTTTCAAATCCGTAATCCCAGTCCTATTTCATTCCTTTAAAAAAATACAAAACATGTGAATCTTACTTAAATCGTAAAATAATAATGAAAGTATAATAATAAATAAACTAAACTGTTATAAAATGTACGGTTAAATGTTGTTAAGAATTGAGGAAATAAATTTGCCTAGTTCAAAAGCGCTCCCCAGCTTTAGCGGCACGTAGGTTTTTGTTGGAGCGTAATTGATAGCCAATTAACTTAGGCCACGGTCGTTTTGGTACCGCAACTAAATTTAAAATGCAGTTTTTTTTTAATGTCAGCATTCGCAACGATATAAGCTAGTTAGTATAACTATATGTTTCGCATTCGGAATCTCGTATAATGTTGTGTTAGGTTTCATTCGCTATAGAGGAGCTTAACCTGATGAATGAGGAGTATTTCCAAGTAAAACGTTACTGAAATATAGTCCAGTAAGACATCATGAAATAAAGTGCAGTATACGAATACGGATTAGTAAGCTAAAGTGGCAATGGGTCGGCCATACATATTTCGCCGTTTTTTTACGTGGTAGAGCCGTGCTTCAGCGATATTAGTAGTATAGTTGTAGCACGAATGGGTCGGCTCAACCGGGGAAGGACCACGCTCTCACAGAATACCAGCGTCAAATAGCAGCTTAACACTGCTGTATTTCGTATGGTGAGTGTAGAGAACCGGAGCCCCTTTTACTGGAAAAGAGGCATTCCATCTTAGTCCTCACGGGTGACAACGCATCTGAATTTTAATTCGCAAACGAGGATAAATGTAGATGTCTAGGGGCCATAGCAGCCACTTACCATCAGGTGGACTATATGCTCGTTTGTCACCCTATCCAAAAAAAAAATCAAAATCATCATCATCGTTACAGATCATCATAAGTCCATAAACCGACAACCGACGAGGAAGAAAGGTTCTCGATTAGGAGCCTCGTAACAGTGGAAGAAGTATATAAAGTATAGGGCGATCTCTCACGAGATGGAGCGACGACCTGGTAAGATATGCAAGAAGTCGATGGATGCATGTGCCTCCGGACCGTAATTTGTGGCATTACTATTTTATTTTAACAATTTTTTTTTAATTTTGTATTAACCTAAGTTAGGCCTATGTTCAGCAGTGGGCTTGTGAAGGGCTGCATTGAAAGAAAAAATTAAAAAAAAAAACGAATAGGATATTACCGAAATTTTGTAAAATGGACTAGACATGAACTTCAACAAATTTTATTTTCTTATGTGATCCAGGATTTTTAAATGACAAGACGTTACAACTCCAGGTGATAAAATTATAATTAAATTATGTTTGCTATTTTGCGGTATAATTAGTACTCGCTAATTAGTGATATATGTTTTGTAAATTGTAAGATTCTTAAAGAAATAATAGTGAGGGTAACCAGATGGGGATACTTCCGATAAAATATAACACAGGATCCTTTACATTTGCTGCGTGGTAGTGGCATATGACAATGTATGGTGGGTGTCACAATCATCACAATCTTGTCTTGAACCCCCTAGGATCAAATGGCGAACCTCTAGCGGTTAACATACGGGGAAGGCCCCCGTATGGTTTCCCACCTAAGAGGAATCCACATGAATGGGCCGAGGTGTAGGGCCGGCCCGAGGTGACCACTCCGAGTGGACTTGCCGACTCCACTTCGAATGTGTGTTGGTGGGCTGTGGTGAGAGGGGTTTCTCTCCCCCTACCGTTGGTAGCCAAAGTGGAATCGCGGAGGAAAATGAGTGTTGATATGGCTATGTGCCACTTGCCCTATCCTCCGCGACTCTGACGGGGCTGCACCGTTGATGGATGCGGTGGGGGTAAGGTTGCGGGAGGAGAGGAGTGTCTGTATTGCGAGGCACCGCTCTCCCTACCCTCCACAGCTGTATCTTGGTTGGCGGTGGAGACATAGACCAGATACACCGATGGGATCAGCAAGGCTAGTGCTTCTGGGGCAGCAGATGAAGTTGGAGGCCGTGGAGGAAGGCGCGCCAAGTGTTCTGGTGCGCCTTACCTGAGAAGAAGATGGGGAAGGAGTAGTCCTCTCTTGAGGAGAGGCCGCCATAGGGCGGCCAGTGCTGGTGGGGTCGCGGATGTATGTGAAAGCGTTCCCGTGGCCCTGCCAATATGCGACGAAGGTAAAACAACACGGGCTTTCGGTGCGAGTCCGCATAACCCCTCCTTACCCCTGCGAGGCGGGTATGCGTAGGCATTTCCCCATGTAAGCCAAATATAGGGGTTAAAAGAGCCCACTTCTTAAACTCCGATTAAGGGAATATTTTTATATTTGGAGAAAAATTGTTAGAAATATATCTAAATAACTACTAACCTGCGATTTCTCAGCGTAGTAAACCAAACTGGCGAAGATCACGATACCAAGCACCAGAAAAAACACTAGAAGTGTTAACTCCTTAGCAGATGCTTTGAACGTATGTACTAATATTTTTAACCCTGGGCTATGCCTTGTCAGTTTGAATAGCCGAAGGATTTTTATTATTGAAATGAATTCCAAAATGTCCGCTTTGTCCATGTTTCTCTTCACTACTGTTAATTCAACTACCACATCCATGTAGAAGCTCAGGGTTGCGATAAAGTCTATTATGTTCACTGGGGATTTTATGAACTCTATTATATTCGGTGCTACCTGAAACAAAAATAACACATTCTTAAGTTTTGGCAGACACATTAACATATACTTGTATTCCCCAATAAATTACTCCTATGAGGCATTAAACCTATGGAAGTCATTTACTATAATTGGCAGATTTGGTAGGTGAGTAGGCAATTGCAGTTTTTTTTATTATTTTGAATGACATGTTATCAGAAAGATGCAACTGCCCATTTCATCTCTTGTTGAATTTCCCTTTGAATTTTTCTTAACACACCCACAGGATGATGTAGGGTAGTAAATTCTGTTAAACCGTCACTAAACGGCGAATAAAATATAATAAGATAATACAACTACTAAAAATATAACTGTCTTTTTATGCCCGGGAACCTATCTGGGTACCTATTTTTGCCAAAGAGCATCAGTGCATTTTTTATAGGATAAGGGTGACAAACGAGCGCACTGTCCACCTGACGGTTAGTGATTGCTGTGGTCCATAGACATCTACATCAAACGAAATACAGATGCGTTGTCACCCGTGAGAACTAAGATGGAATGCCTCATTTCCAGTTAAAAGGGTCTCCGGTTCTCTACACTCACCATACAGAACACAGCAGTGTTAAGCTGCTATTGGACGCTGGAATTCTGTGAGAGCGTGGTCCTTCCCCGGTCGAGCCGACCCATTCGTGCTACGACTATACTACTAATATAGCTTCAGCACGGTTCTACCTCGTGGTAAATTGGTTTGTTCAGGTTTGAGGGATGAGGGATACATCTGCAATCAACATTAAACAAAGATAGCTATAGATGTGTATAGCAAATTTTATAGCGAACGCTTATTTCTCTAAGCTACCAAGTCTTCATCTAATGCGTGAAAAATAATATATACTATGCAAAGAAATCTCATATCACTTTAAAAGCAATTTAAACACAAGTGGGTTATAGACATATTTTTAAATTTTGGCCAAATAAGCTTTCAAACAATGTTAACAAAAGAAGCACATTATGTAATTCTTCAGAACACCTGCGTCGCAAATTTTGTTCAAATAAATTTGGAACTCGAATACGGTACTTTAAATTTGGCAGTACTCCAGCTTATGAATTGATAATGGATTGCGGACAATAGTTTTAAAATACTAAGAATATTCGCTTTAGATTTGAGAAAAAATTGTTTGGTTACAAGTTTCAATGTATGATTTTTTTTTATAAGATAAGGTGACGACAAACGAGCATACAGGCCACCTGATGGTAAGTGGTTGCTGTGGCCCATAGACATCTACATTTATCCTCTATTACAAATCAAAATGCAGATGCGTTGTCACCTGTGAGGACTAAGATGGAATGCCTCTTTTCCAGTAAAAAGGGTCTCCGGTTCTCTACACTCACCATACGAAACACAGCAGTGTTAAGCTGCTATTTTACGCTGGTATTCTGTGAGAGCGTGGTCCTTCCCCGGTCGAGCCGACCCATTCGTGCTACAACTATACTACTAATATATCTGAAGCATGGCTCTACCACGTAAAAAAATATGATAGTAATCATCAGTTTTAACAAAAACACAAGCAAATATCCGCGACCTAGAGATTTTAAAATTTAACAAAATTATTGGTTTATTTATGGGATTTTAACTAAGCAGCTAATGTGTAATGCATTTAATGTAAATTTAGTATGTATTAATTAAAAATTTGATATATTTTTCAAACATTTTAACATATAAACGCGAGGCACAAAAATAGTTAATATTTTTTTTTATAGGATAAGGGTGACAAACGAGCACACAGTCCATCTGATGGTAAGTGGCTGCTGCGGCCCATAAACATCCACATCCATCCCCCATCACAAATCAAAATGCAGATGCGTTGTCACCCGTGAGGACTAAGATGGAATGCCTCATTTCCAGTAAAAAGGGCCTCCGGCCACCTGCACTCACCAAGCGAAACGCAGAGGTAAACCTCTACTTCACGCTGGTATTCTGTGAGGTCGTGGTACCACCCCGGTTCGAGCCGGCCCATCCGTGCGACAGCAAAAGCTGCCGCGTGGCTCTACCACTGTTAACCACCTGTTAACCTGTTACCATTTGTGCTTCTGAATGATTTTATTCTAAAGCTGTATTTGCATAATATTTTAAATCAAACCCTCATAATCAACATGTCAATACTCTTCAAATTAATATAATATACATATTTGATATTTCGTTTATTGCATACGTTTTCATGACTTTTTTACAGGATCGGTTATCCTCAAATCTGTCAAATTCCCTTAAAGTGAACCGTCATTTGTACAGGTTTCCTAGATTGAGTTAGTATCACTGACCTCTATCTATACAAGGTGAGTATTCACTCAATCCAAAGAGTATTCAAAAGGAAAGTTTAACATTCACAGTCATTCAATAAATCTGTCAGTAATTATTCCTTGGCAATATCATAAAAATATTTTGACGAGTAATCTTTACGATGTATAACTGTCTGAAAACAGATTATTTGTGTTTGAAATTGGCAGTATGAACTTATACAGTGAGAAATATAAAAGAGGTACAAAGTTTTCCGTACACGTATTATAATAAAGATTAAACAACAGATGAAGTCAAAACGACCTAAAAAGACATTTGCATCAACGCGCTCGAGATATGTGCAGTAAAGTGGGACTTCAACACGAAAATGAGGGAGCCGAGAACTGTTGACATGGCTTAGCTGAGCAACTACATCTGTTAAGAAATAACGACGAGTGGTGTTCTTGACCGGAATCACTCATGCAAAGTCTGTGTTTTGTATTTCGTTCCTTCATTAGCCCGTAGCTATATTATAGCTCGCAACGGTGCAGAGTGTGCGGTGAAGAGCCACGCAGCAGTTTTTGCTGTTGCACGTATGGGCCGGTTCGAGCCGGGTTAGTACCACGACCTCACAGTATACCGGCGTGAAGTAGAAGCTCTGCTTCTGCGATTCATCCAGTGAGTGCAGGTGGCCGGAGGCCCGATCCCCCCCCCCCTCCCATCAACAAGGTAGCGGAATTACACGATAGACTACCCCAGGAGGGTACCAGTACCCCTGGAGAATCCCTCGCTGAGCATCCACGACCATGTTATTCCAATCCTGAGCGTGCGTGCTCAGGCTGCCCCGCGTATTCTGGGGGGGGGGGGCAAAATTCCGCTCAAAAACATAACTGCTCGGGGCAAACTGAGCAACAATACCAAGGCGACCCCTGTCACGCTATCCGTGAATTTCTGCAACATCAGGGGACTTCACTCTAACCTAAACGCCGTCCACTACCATCTCGAGACAGCGAAGCCGGCCTTGCTCTTCCTGACCGAGACGCAGGTTTCCTCTCCGGCTGATATTTCGTATCTCTCCTACCCGGGGTACAAATTGGAGCACTCCTTTGTGCCTAGGGCTGGAGTTTGCGTGTATGTCAGAGAGGACATCTGTTCTCGACGCCTCGGCAGTCTTGAAGGTTCGGACCTGTCCATCTTTTGGCTACGCGTAGCCAGCGACGACCATCCGCGCGTCTACGGGTGCTTCTATAGGTCCCATAGCGGTAATGCCGAAACAGACCGACTCATCGACCGCGTCCAAATGGCTACAGACTCATTGCTACAACAGGTCCCATCCGCAGAGATCGTGATCCTTGGCGATTTTAACGCCCACCATGCCGAATGGCTCGGTTCACGTTTAACCGATCATGCGGGGAGATCTATTTATGACTTTGCCTTGGCATATGGTCTGACACAACTGGTTACTTCGCCTACGCGGATTCCAGATGTGGAGGATAATACACCTTCCCTGTTGGACCTTCTGCTGAGCTCTAATCCGGACGGATATCAGATTCCCGTCGATGCCCCTCTCGGCTCTTCGGACCATTGTCTGATCCGGAGTATGGTGCTATTCACGGTCCCTTCGCGGTTGCGTTCTGCAAGTTGCTGTCGTGTTTGGCATTACAGGTCGGCGGATTGGGACGGAATGCGGTCTTTCTTTGCATCATACCCATGGGGGCGGGTTTGCTTCTCGCCGGATGATCCCAACGCTGTTGCTGACTCTGTCACTGATATGGTGCTATAGGAAATGGAACCATCATCTGTGATACCCATCGGAGGCAGATCTCAGCCTTGGTTTGGTCGCTCTTGTAAGACTGCATTACGCAGTAAGCAGGAATGTTATCAAGCCTAGGCTGCGGCTTCGGCGACTCGGGATGTAAACACCAGCACACTTAAAAAGAAGTATAACTTCGCCTCCACGTCCTTCAAAAGAGTTATTGTCAAGGCAAAGTCAGAGCACATAGGCAGAATTGGCGAGAAACTAATTCGCCTTCCTTCGGGAACCCTCTCTCTCTCGCCAAGGCTGTCCAAGGGAATTTCTGTGAGCCATCACTACCATCTCTGCATAGGGAGGACGACTCACTGGCCCAAGACGCAAAAGACAAAGCCGACCTTTTAGGCTCCCTTTTTGCGTCCAACACGACTCTTGATGACGAGGGAAAACACCGCCGACCACCCCGCGGTGTGAGTGCTCCATGCCGGATTTGCTGTTCTCACAGCGCTCGGTTCGCAAAGCACTTCTCTCCCTAGACATCCAGAAGTCGAGTGGGCCTGACGGAATCCCCCCAATTGTGCTGAGGACGTGAGCTCCGGAGTTGGCACCGGTCCTAACGCGTCTTTTCCGGTACTACTACTCCCACGGCGTAGTCTCGAATTCATGGAAGACAGCTTTTGTCCACCCGATCCCTAAACAAGGCGACCGCTCAGACCCGTCCAACTATAGGCCTATCGCGATGACCTTCTTGTTCTCCAAAATAATGGAATCCATTATTAACTGCCAGCTCATCCGGTACCTTGAATATCACCAGCTGATTAGTGACCGCCAATACGGTTTTCGTCGGGGTCGATCAGCTGGTGATCTTCTGGTCTACCTGACCCATAGATGGGCGGAGGCAGTAGAGTACAAGGGGGAGGCGTTGGCCGTTAGTCTGGACATTGCGAAGTCCTTCGATCGGGTTTCGCACAAAGCGCTTCTTTCGAAACTCCCTTCCTATGGGCTTCCCGAGAAATTGTGCAATTGGATCACCAGCTTCCTTGCAGATCGGAGCATCAAGATCGTTGTAGACAGTACATGTCCTGACTACAAGCCTATTAACGCTGGTGTTCCACAAGGCTGTGTGCTATCACCAACGCTGTTTCTTCTGCATATCAATAATATGTTGCTAACTGGTAGCATTCATTGCTATGCGGATAACAGCACTGCTGATGCTCTATACACCGGCCGTGCCAATATTTCTCGGGAAAACGTCGCCGAGTACCGGGACAAACTTGTGTCTGAAGTCGAGTCTTTGCTGGACAAAGTCCCGGATAGGGGGCGACTAAATCTAGTCCAGTTTAATCCTCAGAAGACACAAGTTTGCGCGTTTACCGCTAAAAAGAACCCCTTTGTCGTATCTCCTCAGTTTCAAGGCACTCCCCTTCTTGCCGCAGCCAGTATCGGTATCCTCGGAGTCGACACATCGAGTGACGTGCAGTTTCGTGGTCACTTGGAAGAGAAGGCCAAATTGGCGTCTAAAAAGCTTGGCGTGCTCAGCAGAGCGGGACAGTATTTCATGCCGGCACACCGCCTGAAACTTTACAAGGCGCAGGTTCGGCCTCACATGGAATACTGTTCCCATCTCTAGGCAGGGGCTCCCCAGTGCCAGCTCCTTCCACTTGAATGCATCCAGCGCAGAGCGGCTCGAATCATCGACGACCGAGCCCTTTCCGATCGGCTCGATTCATTGGCACTGCGAAGAGATGTTGCATCCCTTTGCATTTTCTTTCGCATCTACCACGGGACTGCTCTGAGGAATTGATCGGATTTATCCCAGCCACCAAATTTCACGAACGCACATCGCCGCAGAACTCCCGATACCATCCACACCATCTGGATGATTGGCGATCCACCACTGTGCGATTTATAAGATGTTTTCTTCCTCGCACGACTTCCTTGTGGAATCGATTACCATCAGCGATGTTTTCGGACCGATACGACTTAGGGACCTTCAAGAAAAGAGCTTACACCTTTCTAAAAGGCCAGCAACGCATCTGCGATTCCCCTGGTATTGCGGTTGTTCATTGGCGGCGGTAGTCACTTACCATCCGGTGAGCCGCATGCTCGTTTGCCCCCTCTCCTATAAAAAAAAAGCTTGGCAGCGGTTTAGCATCCTTGTTTGTTCTTTAATTTGAGTTGATACAAGGAAGATGCTGCTGCCCACATCCTGTTTCAATCTCAGTCGTTTCTTACGACACCTACGGGATACTGTGGTGGTTAATTCCTTTAGGTTGCAACGAGCTTTAATGTTAGTAAACCAGAACAATATAGAGAGATAGAACCATTGGGAAAGAAAGGTTCTCGAGTGGCAGCCTTGTACCTGTAAGCGTAAGAATAGGGCGTTCCCTTACTAGGGCCAATCCTCCACCTTCCCATAGCCCCACAAACCTCGCCGTTATACGGGCCCATTCTCGAGAGATACACGCGGTACTTGCACTGGGCTCATTTCCACTTGCACTTTCTTGACTCTCTACAACTTAATTAATAGAATCAGGTGTTACTTCAGGGAAATCCAGTATATTAAAGTTGGTAAAAATAACCTAAAAGTAGTGGTGCTGGGATTAGTGAAGACGGAGATAGTGCACGTAATTGAGGGAGGGCGGGAAGTGCTCTTCAAACTAAAAAAATAATCATAAGTAAGTACATCCGCTCGATATTATTATTATTATAAATAATGATAATAATAATAGCGAGCGGATGTACGCGAGGTAATTTTTACCAACTATAATTTTCTCTACAAGATTTACTCTACTCCTTGTCCCGTTTTACCACTCTCCCTTTCTGGACTGGATAACACAGCTCGCTTTTGGTTCTTCTCATCTTGCATCATCTTTTGTTTTCCATCGCTATTCCGCGCATGCGACCTATGCGCAAACTCCCACGGTAGGTTAAAGTTCTCCCTACTGTCCACGAGGTCCAGGTAATACACCCGACCCACCATTTTGCGTACTATTCCGTCAATCATCTTGCATCTCAGGTGATCATACAACGCGCACTCCATAGCACATGATGTCTATCCTCATAAACATCACTGCAAACACACATACCAGACTCAACCAATTTCATATCATACAGTGTCTTTTTAAGAAAACATCCATGCCCACTGAGGATATGTGAGACCCTATAGTCCGGCACGACCCAAATCGTCAATGCGAATTGGGTCGTGCCAGACTATGTATGACGTGTCGGCGTGACTATTGAGTCACGCCGACACGTCCGGTATGAATCAGAATAACTCTCTTCCATTCGTCTCTTTATTCCATCGTTCCTGCCATACATTCATGTGTCAAATCTCATACTTACGCCGGCTCAGCTCCCCATTTCTCGTACCTAATCCTACCAGCATGTGTCAGCCGGAAGTGCTGACCTGTAGGCGTCCCCCCACTAGTTAGAGTGACGACCTAGTAAAAGATGCAGGAAGGCGATGGTGCATCCATGGATTGTGGCTCAGGATCGTATTTGTGGCATTCCTTAGTAGAGGCCCATATACAGCAGTGGATTTGATAATGTGATGACAATAAAAAGATTTAGCAGAGCAGAGGAAAGTTTGGCTTAGACTATAACTTCGACTCAGAGAATTTAATTAAGGAGTCAATTCAGGAATAATAAAAGGTTCGCTGGCCAAGCTGAAAAATATTCCTTATTTAGGCAGTGAACTTGTCAAGTGTTTTCGATTTTTTTAATTAAACTTATTTTAGCGTTCTGCACCAAATACTTGAATTACAAAACTTTTTTTATGTTAATCTATTTGGCTGTCAGTCTGTCATTATAGATTTTCTCTATGAGATTGATTTAGATAATTGCAATTAGTCGTTGTTAATAAATTAATGTATTATTTAGGTTACAATCAAATTTTAATTTTCGAATGGGATATAAGTATATGCGGTTAAAAATTGAAAGTTTTTTTAAAGTTGTTTGTCCTTGTGCAATTTGTGTTTGTAAACTGCCTCCACGATACAGGAGAAAATCCTAGTGTGGGGGTACGGGGGGTAACGTTTTTAAAACTAAAAAAAAATTACCTTCGTTCATTTATTCATTCTTTACAACCTATAAAAGTTCACCAGTTAACATAGAACTCCGCATAGATTGCCTCATAAGGGAGATATTTGCCACAGTTGCCACGTTTAACATGCGAGTTCCCAACAGCAGTTTTTAATTTTTAATTTTCTAGTTTTTTTTTATAAGATAGGTTGACAAACGAGCACACAGTTCACCTGATGGTAAGTGGTTGCTGTGGCCCATAGACATCTACATCTATCCTCGTTTGCGAATCAAAATGCAGATGCGTTGTCACCCGTGAGGACTAAGATAGGATGCCTCTTTTCCAGTAAAGAGGGTCTCCGGTTCTCTACACTCACCATACAAAACACAGCAGTGTTAAGCTGTTATTTTACGGTGGTATTCTGTGAGAGCGTGGTCCTTCCCCGGTCCATTCTCTCTAATCGGTCTCATTACTAATACAGTAAAGATAAAAAAACAACCTTTACTGTATTAGTAATGAGGAATTGCATTGTAGACCTCAAGGGTAACAACGCATCTACATTTCGATTCTTAACTATTCTCTTGCTATTAGGTAGACTGGACTATATGTTCATGTTTTACCCATACCTCTATGAAAATATTAACATCAAAAAAAACCTGATGTACTTGAGTGTAAGCATCACTTACTTTCGTAATAGTGATGACTTCATTATTGTCAAAACTCAGCATCGTATTTATGTAATTATTATATATTATGTATGTTACAGGAGTGACGATCTGGTAAGACTTACAGGAAGTTGATAGATGCAACTGGCTCAGGAACGTGCTTTGTGGCATTCTTTGAGGGAGGCCTATGTTCAGTAGTGGACTTGTGTAGGGCTTTAATGATGATTATGTTACATGAAACATTATTTAATATATATATATATATATATATATATATTGTTTTTTTGACTTTGAAGTATTTCTAAGTATAGTTATTTGTTTATATATATTATTATAATACTGCGAATGTGAAAAACAATTTCCAATCTTCATTTCAAGGCCTTTATCATAATGAGGAGTTACATTTTGGTACAATTTATTTATGAATTTCATTATTGACGTCGGCCCTAAACGAGTCAACTTTTCTCCTCAGAGACGAAGCCCAAAGTTTGCCATTCTAACTTATCCCCATCTCTTTAATGAATTTAATCCGACACCTTAATCGCGTTACTTATGGTGGCGGCTACTTAGCTAGGGATTCGACGCTCGGGCCACACTACGTTTTTTAACTTTTATTATTTGCACTCTTCATTTGATTTATTTTTTCATATTTTTAATACATTGTATAATATAAAAATATGTAAAACTTGAACGTAGTCATCATCATCATCATTACTGCCATTCACAAGTTCACTGCTGAATGCACGCCTCCCCCAAGGAATACCACAAAGCACAGTCCTAAGCCACCTGCATTCATCGACTTCCTACACTTAGCAAGACGTTGCTCCATCTAGTGACAGGCGTAAAACGTAGCACTTAAAAATAATTAAAACTTTGGTCACGGCGGCCATTTTCGACGCAGACAAGTTATCTTCATAGAACAATATAATGCAAGAGTGTGTAAGCAAACACAAGTGAAGTCTTCATTTCCACTCTTATATTCCGATGAGACGAAAATCCAACACCACCGAATAGAAATCAGGCACAGGAACAACGGCTTTGCGAGCATCGTAGGCACGGCTGTGAAACACCGCTTACTTTCTGATTTCGGACTGTTACTGAGAATCTCTTGACAATAAAACCCAATAACTGTATTTGGCCATATCCAGACTGATCAGTAGCAGCTTACGACTGCTATTACATCAAGGTAGTCGACTTAAAGACTACCTAAAGGTAGTAAAATTACTACCTTTATCCGTCCTATATTGGGGATAAGACGTTAATTTTATTCTGAGACGGTTATGGAGTAATTCCAGCGCGATATTCCAGTGCGTGATAGTGGATTCACATGTTATCGAAATATGTAATACCTTAGACTGCCAGATTTCCTCAAGATGTTTCCCTTCACCGCCGAGAACATAGTAAATCAACATTTAAAATTCAGGGATCCAACTCAAGTTGTTCGCATATTGTGTAATTTGACGGCATCGAAAGTATATATTTTTTAAGTGAAAACTTCTTTAGCAGCGTTGTGCACTTTTTTGTAATGGGTAAAAAATGTTAAACTCGCGTCAGGTCACGTGTCCTGATCGAAAATTCGTAAGACGGACGGAGAGTAGACAGCCGGCGCGGCGTAGTAGTATTATTCAGGTTAGGTTAGGTTTAATTAATTTTCATTTATTAATTAATATAATTTTATTATTAAGATTAGGTTTCGATCGAGTCTACTGTACTGCTTGACGAAATTATTAATATAGATACATATGTACTTACACATTATAGATATAATGTTTGTAACATGTTTATACTTTATAGCATTATCCTATATTTTCATAACATCACAATAAGCACATGTGCGGTGTAGGTTTACCAAACAAATAATTTCGATTGAAAATAAATGAAATAAGATAAATAATCTCCGCCATTCCAAAATATCAAAAATGCACAACGTTAATATTCAAGTTTTCACTTCTGGCGGCACTCCCGGAGTGCTACCCGTCGTTTTTTTATAGAATAAGGGTAAGAAGCAAGCACACAGCCTATTTGATGGTGAGTGGATGCTGTGGTTCAAAGACATCTACATATATCCCGAATTAATAATCAAAACGCAGATGCGTTGCCACCCCTGAGGACTAAGATGGAATGCCTTATATCCAATAAAAAGGATCTCCGGTTCTCTACACTCACCAGAAAAAACACAGCAGCATTAAGGCGCTATTTTACGCTGGTATTCTATGAGAGCGTGGTCCTTCCCCGGTTGAGCCGAGCCATTAATGCTACAACCATAATATAGCTGCAGCAAGGCTCTACCACGTAAAATATTCTATATTGGTCATCCATACAAACGTCCATACAACCTATAAAAGTCTACCTTGCCCCGCTTTGCCTACAGGTTGGAAACCACAACTTTTTATTAATTTATGTTGTGTTATCAGGAAGACGCTGCAGCCCATCTCCTGTATCAGTTTCTCGACGTCGCCTTATACGGCACCTATACGATGATATAATATGACAGTGTACATCCTTAACCTGTTACTACACGGTATTCGCTATTCTTGATTTTTTTTTTCAATATTAAAACTTTAAAAGTACTTATTCATGAATTCGGTATCCTTTCCAACTCTTTAAATTTAGGATTAAATTTCTTCTGACTAAGGCTTAAGATTGCTGGTATGATAAATCTATATGCGCGAGATTTTTAGGGTACACTTTTTTTAACATTTAGGCCTAGTCAGTTTGAATAGCCTATTATATAGAGGATGTCATGGGGGTTATGTTTGAATAGGGGCAAAAAGTTCTCATAACGGGGTCAAAATGGCCAAAAATTAAAAAATTGGCTTGAACTATAGCCATAGTTAGCTTGACTTTTTTTTCTTAAAAAAAAAGTCAGTTTGAATAGCCTATCATGTAGAGGATTTCATGGGAGTCATTGTTGAATAGGGGCAAAAAGTTCTCATTACACTCCTAGGGGGTCAAAATTGTCAACCAAAAAAATAAAAATTCTTATTTTGGCTATAACTCCGCCTCCTTCGGAGGTTGTTACACATTCTTTACTTCCCGCATTCCACTAGTTTATCATAGTTCCATAATGGAACCATGTATTATAATTAATATTATTTTATTGTGTAATAATTTAAATATTATTTTTAGAGTGGCAACTAGAAAATATTCTTTATAATTATTTAATTTCGTCTGTGGCCGCCTTTTACCCGCGGCTGCTCCCGCTCACGTTTAATTAAAAACCAACCAAATTTTTATTACGTCATGAATTAAAATGACTGTTATTTGGAAAAATTTAAGCTTTATTTACAAAAGAATAAAGCCTATGTCCGATTGTGCTTTGTTATTTATAATATTGCCAAGTTTAATCAATTTTTCTCCGTAATTTTTACGTGATTGAGCCACAAACATAGAAACATTCATATCAAAATCAGTACGTCAATGATCATTATTCTTCATTAAAGCCCTTCACCAGTCTTTTGCAAAACACGGTCCCGAGCCAACTACATCCACCAACTTCTTGCATGTCGTACCAGGTCGTCACTCTATCTAGATGGGAGACAACCTACTCTTCGCCTGCCGGTACAAGGCTGTCACTCGAGTAACTTTCTTCCCTACCGGTTATCAGTTCTTCGAGCTATATAGCCGGCCCCGTACCACTTAAGCTTACTAATTCGATTGGCTATTCGGTTACTCTGGTTCTACTGTGTATATCCTCGTTTTAAAGTCTAACACGCAGAGAAATCCCGAGCATAGCCCTCTCCATAGCTCGCTAAGTGACCTTGAGCTTCCTCATACGACAGCAGTGAAAGAACACATCTCAGATCCATAGGTCATCCTGGCTATACGCACGTTTTGTAAAATCTTGTTTTGAGGTTTTGAGGTAAGCCTGAAGAGAAGATGTGTCGTAATCTCCCGAACGCTGCCCAGCCGAGTTGAATCCGCCGATTGACCTCTCGGTCGAAGTTAGACTTACTTAGTCGGATTATTTATCTCAGGAAAACATACTCGTTGACAACTTTGATTTGTTTTTCTAGTGCTCGCAACATCTACAGGCATAGGTATTTTTTTATAGGAGAGGAGGGCAAACCGGCATATATTTCACCTGATGGTAAGTGACTACTGCAACACCAAGGGAGTTGCAGGTGCGTTGCCGGCCTTTTAAAAAGGAGTAAGCTCTTTTCTTAAAGGTCCTTAAGTCGTATCGGTCCGGAAAAATCGTCGGTGGTAAATTATTCCATAGAGAGGTCGTACGCGGAAGAAAACTCCTAGTTAAACGTACAGTGGTCGATCACCGAGCATCTAGATAGTGTGGATGGTATCGGGAGTTTTGCCGCGATGTGCTTTTGTGAAAGTGCATGATCCTCCTCACCAGGAATCCATGTAGATGTAGTAACCAGTTGTGTCAGACCATATGTCAAGGCAAAATAATAAACAGATCGCATGATCGGTTAAACGTGAACCGAGCCATTCGGCGTGGTGGGCGTTAAAATCGCCAAAGATCACGATCTTGGCGGATGCGACCTATAGTAGCAAGGAATCTGTAGCCATTTGGACGTGATGGATGAGTCGGTCTGTTTCGGCATAACCGCTATGGAACCTATAGAGGCACCCGTAGACGGATGGTCGTCGCTGTCTACACATAGCCAACAGTTCCGATCCGGCAAGACTGCCGAGGCGTCGAAACCAGATATCCTCTCTGAGGTGAACGCAAAATCCAACCCGAGGTACCCCGGGTAGGACAGATACGAAGTATCAGCCGGAAAGTACCCCTGCGTCGCCTGATGTTGCAGAAATTCACGCATAGCGTAGTAGGGGTCGCCTTGGTCTTGTTGCTCAGTTTGCGCCGAGCAGTCATTGTTTTGGATTGTCAAGGAGTGGAGTAGCATGGTCGTAAATGCTCAACAAGGTATTCTCCAGTGATGCTGGTACCCTCCTGGGGTAGTTTTTCATTTAATTCCGCTATCATGTTGATTTGGGGGTGGGGGGGGGGGGGTGGGGGGTTAACGATTGGGTCTCCGGCCACCTGCACTCACCGGACGAAATTCAGAAGCAGAGTTTGACATTTGTTTTGTCCATGTTCATCTTAAGACCTATCTGTTGAAAGTCACTATTGTGGTCATTAAGCGTAGTGCTTAGGTCATTCAGTAATTCTGCCATAAGGACTAAATCTACGCTAAATTGAAGGTGAGTGATTTACTCGCCCATGACATAATGTATCCTTTCTAGTCCAGTAGTTTAATAACGTCTTCGAATGCAGCCGTCAAGAGTTTCGGGGATTTAACGTCACCCTCTCTTACACCTCACATGCATTTGGAGAATGCGGAATGGTAACTGTCCATGTGGTCGGAGCTAAGTTCTGCAAGAACTTAGCTCCGACACATCCAGGTGGCAACCTAACCTCCACCGGAGATTCTTAGCATTGTTTATTTATTGTAATGAAAGATATATTTTTACTATATTTGTAATCTGTGATAATTCACAGATTTAGGTAAAAGGGGGTAAATTATGGTAATTCGGTTGTAGCACGCCACTATTCTAGGCGTGTCATGTATACCATTTAAGTTTCCTTTTTTTATATGATAGGGTGACAAACGAGCACACAGTCCACCTGATAGTAAGTGGTTGCTGTGGCCCATAGACATTCTGCATTTATCCTCGTTTGCGAATCAAAATGCAGATGCGTTGTCACCCGTGAAGACTAAGATGGATGCCTCTTTTCCAGTAAAATGGGTCTCCGGTTCTCTTCACTCACCAGACAGCAGTGTTAAGCTGTTATTTGCCGCTGGTATTCTTAGATTTCTGTGACTAAAACTTGAAACTAGGCTCATAGACTTCTTCTTATAGTAGCTGCCTGATTTACTGTGTTTCAAAGTTGTGTTCTTTTAATCTTTATAAAAAATAATTTAAAGGTATATTCATTACATTCATGGGATGAATAATTGGCTACACTTAAAATAATTAATATAACAATTCTCTCTGAATTAGCTCAGAACATAAAATAAATTGTGGTAATTTGCTACCGAGAAACAAATTCAAAGTTAACTGAATTAATAAAAGCAACCCCAAAAAATTCAAGTGCTTTGTAGTAAGATGTTCAATATCTTGATATTGCAGGTAAGCCTTCAACTTTTAATTATATTTTTTACGCCCACTTAATGCTTTAAGCCTTTAGCACATAGAAGACACGAAAGAGGAGCGAAACGTTTTTTTTATAGAATAAGGGTGACAGTAGACCACACAGTCCACCTGATGGTAAGTGGTTGCTGAGGCCCATAGACATCTACATCTATGCACAACTATTTGTACGGCTAACAAGCTTTATAACTAAGCTTTATACGGCTAACAAGCCGTGAAGATTAAAATGGATTGATCCTTTTCCAGTTAAAAGTGTCTTTGTTCTCTACACTCACCATACGAAACACAGCAGCGTTAAGCTGCTATTTTACGCTAGTATTCTGTGAGAGCGTGGTTCATCCCCGGTTGAGTCGACTCATTCGTGCTACAACTATTGAATCAATATAGCTGCAGCACGGCTCTACCTGATAAGTGCCTGTTACCCAGAGGGATACGCAGAAACTACGGATTTCCATTTGGCACGATCCTGACACACATCTCTCACCTCCTTTACATCCATATAACTACACATAGAAGCTTGTCGGTTAAGGTTACTTTTAATCTGATCTTTTTTCAAAATATCGCCAATTTGATCGATAAACTTTCGTCTAGGGCGTCCCTTTCCGACACTTCGGTTCACTTCTGCATAAGAAATTTACTGTGTCACTCTTTCCTCGTTCATTCTTTCTATATGGCCAATCCACTGCAGCATTCCTTTCTTAATCCTTGTCACAACACATTTGGCAGAGCATACATTACTCTTATCACACAATTTCTCACCCTGACATTCAGATTCAGCCCTAACTCCTTAATGGCCGCATTTCTACAGTAATTATTCTGCTTCCTACTTCATATGTTTTTATATCCGTGCTAATTTTCTGAATAACTGAACCGATTGTATTAAAATTTCTTACACAAGTAGGAACAAATGTCATGTTTTTTTTTCAAATCGTGAAACTGATATAATAGATGACAGAAACTTTTTTTGTTTCTAATTTTAAAAATATAAACTATTAATATAATCTAACTATTCTTATATTAATTCGGTTATTATTGGTTTTGTTTTTAACCCATAAACTACTATAATCAAATGTTGCCGACATCGGAGAACGTGATGCTAAATATCAAATCAGTTTTTTTTTATAGGATAAGGGTGACAAACGAGCATACAGTCCACCTGATGGTAAGTGGTTGCTGCGGCCCATAGACATCTACATCTATCCTCTATTACAAATCAGAATGTAGATGCGTTGTCACCCGTGAGGACTTAGATAGAATGCCTCATTTCCAGCAATAAGAGCCGCCGGCCACCTGCACTCACCAAGCGAAACGCAGAGGTAAACCTCTACTTCACGCTGGTTTTCTGTGAGGTCGTGGTACCACCCCGGTTCGAGCCGGCCCATCCGTGCGACAGCAAAAGCTGCCGCGTGGCTCTACAACTATTAAACACAATTACACTTTTCGCACAATGTTCGCACCTGCCATTAGGTCTGATAAACATAGAAAAATGGATTTGGATTGGTTTATATAAAAATATTAAAATAAGTGCAATAAAATCTATAAATATTAGTTTTAGTAAATACAAAAAAAAATTAATAAAATTACTACCTCGCTGTGTAGTGACGGTGTAACAGAATCTACTACCGCACATCATCTCTTGGGAGTCATATAAGACAACAAAGGGAAAATAAACAGGAGCTGGGAATCAGAACCTTAAATCATAGAAATTTCCACTCTTTATACCTAAAAGCCCAAGTTTTTTTTTTGTTTATAGGATAAGGGGTCACCCTTATCCTATACCTATACGAGCACACAGTGCACCTGATGGTAAGTGGTTGCTGCAGCCCATAGACATCTACATATATTCTTGATTACGAATCAAAATGCAGATGCGTTGTCATCCGTGAGGACTAAAATGTGAGGTATTTCCAGTAAAAAGAGTCTCCGATTCTCTACACATGATACACAGCAGCGTTAAGCTGCTATTTTACAATGGTATTCTGTGAGAGCGTGGACCTTCCCCGGTCGAGCAGTCCCATTCGTGCTACAACTATGCCTACTATAGCTGGAGCATGGATCTACCACGCAAAAGTAGAGCCATGCTGCAGCTATAAAGTGGATAAGTCTCTCTTACTAATTCATTCTATTCTAATAAGGTAGTTCTTACCTATTTCATGCACAAACCGACAAAGTGTGCACTGCTGTTTCCTGTACAAGCATCAGTACAATTATAGGCTATGAGGTATTCCATCTTAGACCTCAAAGGTAAGAACGCATCTGTGGCCTTCTTTGTTTAAAGTTGGTTGCAGATGTCCATGGGTAGCAGTAGCCACTTACCATCGGGTGTACAGTAGTTTCGTTTCAGTATTAAAAATTCAGAAGTAAATACACAGTCAGGTCATAAGTATTGTCACACAGTAAAAACTTTTCTTTTAGAATGCTGGCCACAAAAAAGATTATTGAATTCGAATTTCGAATTGTTCATGAAAACAAAACTGTATACTTTTTAGAATTTTACTTATTTTTAAATATGGAGTGTACGCTTAAAGAAGACCGTGTTGCAGTTATTGCGTTGCATCGTTGCGGTTACGCGCCAATTAAAATTTTTGACATACTGAAAAATTTGCTTATAACCAAAAGATTCGTTTATCGTACCATCAAACGATACAATGAAGACTATAGTGTAAATGACAGGTCAAGAAGTGGTCGCCCTCGGTCTGTTAGGACTCCAGCAGTGATAAAAGCTGTGAAGGCGCGAATTCAAAGAAATCCCAAACGTAAGCAGAAACTGTTGGCCCTTCAGATGGGGTTAAGCAGAACCACGGTGAAAAGGGTGTTAAATGGAGATTTAGGGCTTCTGGCATATCGAAGAAAAACAGGACATCGTTTGAATGCTCGTCTAATGGACCTGAGACTGACGAGATGCCGCGGTTTGTTGAAGCGGTACGCGGGAAAAAAATATCGGGAAAGTCTTTTTTCGAATGAATAAATTTTTACCGTAGAAGAGAGCTACAACAAACAAAATGATAAGGTGTACGCACACAGTAGTGAAGAAGCGAGCAACCGTATTCCGCGTATCCAACAAGGTCATTTTCCATCCTCGCTCATGGTATGGTTGGGAGTTTCTTATTGGGGCTTTACAGAGGTACATTTTTGTGAGAAAGGTGTAAAAACGAATGCAGTTGTGTATCAAAATACAGTCCTGACGAACCTTGTGGAACCTGTTTCTCATACCATGTTCAATAACAGGCACTGGGTATTCCAACAAGATTCAGCGCCAGCTCATAGAGCGAAGAGCACACAAGACTGGCTGGCGGCGGGTGAAATCGACTTCATCCGGCACGAAGACTGGCCCTCCTCCAGTCCAGACTTGAATCCGTTAGATTACAAGATATGGCAACACTTGAAGGAAAAGGCGTGTTCAAAGCCTCATCCCAATTTTTTTATAGGATAAGGGGGACAAACGAGCACACAGTCCACCTGATGGTTAAGTGGTTGCTGCGGCCCATAGACATCTACATCTATCCTCGTTTGCGAATCAAAATGCAGATGCGTTGTCACCCGTGAGGACTAAGATGGAATGCCTCATTTCCAGTAAAAAGGGTCTCCGGCCACCTGCACTCACCAAGCGAAACGCAGAAGTAAACCTCTACTTCACGCTGGTTTTCTGTGAGGTCGTGGTACCACCCCGGTTCAAGCCGGCTCATCCGTGCGACAGCAAAAGCTGCCGCGTGGCTCTACTACTGTTAAAATTTGGAGTCACTCAAGACATCCTTGATTAAGGCACCCGCCGATATTGACATGGACCTCGTTCGTGCTGCAATAGACGACTGGCCGCGCAGATTGAAGGCCTGTATTCAAAATCACGGAGGTCATTTTGAATAAACTTTTGTCATAAGAATCTATGTTTTGTTAAGTTCATTTTGGTATGTAAATGGTTACATAATGAATAAACTTGTTTCAATTATTTTATATTAAACATGTGACAGAATTTATGACCTGACTAGGTATATCCCTTGAAACCATCTATGAGAGGCCATGCCTATGTCAGAAGACATTTTGTAAGCTATAATAAATGAAATATTCCTTATAATAATTATTATTATTTTAATAATGATGTACAGCAAAATAATAAAAAAGGCGCAGAAAGTTATTGAAAACTGCTCATTAGCGAGCGAAAATAACAATTTACGAGTTTTAATTGGTAATAAAGTTTAGGCGATGATTTAAAACTTTTTAATTAACTTTAATCAGATTATACAACATTAATTGAATAACAAAAAGTTTTAATAATGTTGTATAAAGTTTAATATTGCTTATCAATATTTTAACGATACTAATGAAAAAATACGAATAAAAAAATTATGATAGGCATTTTTAAACGACTTCATACACGAGGCGGTTAACAACTATCTATACAAAATTTTATTTATTTATTTATTCAGTGGCGAAGCTTGCGAAGTCACTTATTGATTTCACGATGTCTGTCAGTCTGTCCGTCTGTCCGTCCGTCTGTCCGTCTGTACGTCTGTCCGTCTGTCCGTCTGTCCCACGATTATCTCGAGAACGGTTTCGAATTTTCAAATTCTGTTTTCAGCAATCGATTACTGATCACCCAGGCATCTGAACCTCCTATTTTGAAACTGATTGCTCAACGGAAACCGTTAGAAACCGCTACAAAGCTGATTGCTTCGCCACTTTGCTATGCTGTTAGCTTGCTAGGTTTATTTAAACTAGTTCGCTTAAAATAGTACATATTATGAACGATTTAATTCCAAAGACATTCTACCCCAGTGATACTTGAGCATATGTAGTAGTCATACTGCAGTCATGAACGCTTATGGTTGCAGCAAGAATAGATCTGCTCGATCGGGGTGGAACCACGCCATCACTGATTCATCATCATCATAATTACAACCCTTCATAAATCCACTGCTGAACATAGGCCACATAGCGCGGTCCTGAGCCACCTGCATCCATCGACTTCCTGCATGTCTTACCAGTTCGTCACTCCATCTAGGGGGGGGGGGGGGGGGGTCGCCCTACACTTCGCCTACCGGTACGTCCGTTGTCGGTTCTTCGAGCTATATGGCCGGCCCATTGCCACTTCAGCTTACTAATCCATTAGGATATGTCGGTTACACTGGTGCCACTGCAGATATCCTCATTTCTAAGTTTATCACGCAGAGTAACCCCGAGCGTAGCCCTCTCCATAGCTCGTTGAGCGAACTTGAGCGTCCTCATACGTTACTGATTCATCATTTTCATCATTACAGCCTTTCATAAGTCCACTGCTGAACATAGGCCTCCGCAAGGAATGCCACAAAGCACGGTCCTGAGCTACCTGCATCCATCGTCTTCCTGCATGTCTTACCAGGTCGTCACTCCATCTCGTGTAGGGGTCGTCCTACACATCGCCTACCGGTACGAGGCTGCTACTCAAGAACCTTTCTGCCCCATCGGTTGTCGGTTCTTCGAGCTATATGGCCGGCCCACTGCCACTTCAGCTTACTAATCCGTTGGCCTATGTCGGTTACTCTGGTTCTACTGCGGATATCCTCATTCCTAAGTTTATCACGCAGAGAAACTCCGAGCATAGCCCTCTCCATAGCTCGCTGAGCGACCTTGAGCTTCCTCATACGGCCAGTAGTGAAGGACCACGTCTAAGATCTGTAAGTCATCACTGGCAACACGCAGGTTGTACAATTTCGTATTAAGGTTTTGAGGTATGTCTGACGAGAAGATGTGTCGCAGCTTCGTCACTGATTACCAGTATAAAATAGAAGCTTAATGATTATTTTTACTGGGAACGAGGCTTTCATCCTCAGTCGTCAGAGGGTCACAACGCACCTGTGTTTTCATTCTTAATGAGGATAATAATTAATTGTCTATGCGTCACAGCATCCACTAATCATTTGGTAGACTGTGTGCACGTTTGTCACCCTTATTCTATAAAAATTACCCATTATAGGCTAAGAACAGGTAAGATATAGCTTGCGGAGCAGCAAAATTTAAAAATATATAGAGTAATTTAATAGCTAAATAAATCAAATATATATACATTATCTCCGAGCGTAGTTAACATATTAAACAAATTTGCTGTAATACAAGATAAAAGAAATATTCAGCCGCCATCTAAGAAACTTCTAATTTCATGTAGTCTGTCTGTTTTAATATGTCACACTCTTCAAAAATTATCTTGGCAAGATTGGTTTTTTAACCAGATCGAAGTAACGAATAAGCATCAATGGAATACGAATGATATGTGGATGTATAAAAATGGAATACTACGTCTTTCCGTTGGATTCGTTAACTACATCTTCATAAATAAAATAAAATAAAATTCAAAAAACATTGTCTTTTGCCTAATAAGAAATTTGATAAAGACCTATTTTCCTAACTAGTTTTACAGCAGGGGTTATTCCGAAGCTATTTGATATTCGGACTCATCCCTGCCTCGGTTCTCTCATAGAATCCGACACCCGATAACGTTATTTACGATATTTGCTAGTTGTATATTCGAAGCGACAGACTTATGTTGTTACAGCTTCTTATTCTTTGAAACATGAGATTCTTTGAGAAATGCTAAAAATTTGTTTAGAATATTAAGGTATGCTAATGAAAGTTGCAGGTGCAAACTTTATAAGAGGTATAAATGAATGCCGTAAAAATACACGCCCTTTTTGAATCTGAATCATTGACTGTCACCTACTTAAATTAAGTATTATTTATCTCTGTCCATCTCTTTGTTTCCCTCTGATGGCTCTTATGATACCCACGGAGCGATATGGATAGTGGATATTCTCAAACCGCTACTACATTGTATACATTTAGGTTCTGGATATTTCTTTATGTAATTTAAGTGTTATCCACACTGTTTTTTAAGTTTTGTTTTATGGGATAAGGGTGACAAACGACCACACAGTCCACCTGATAGTAATTGGTTGTCGTAGCCCAAAGACATCTACATCTACATCTAATATCGATTACGAATGAAAATGATGGTGCGTTATCACCCGTGAGGACCAAGATGGAATCGTTTCCCGTAAAAAAGGTCTCCGGATCAGTGTAGAGACAGTCACCATACAAAACATAGCAGCGTGAATCTGCTATTTTACGCTGGTATTCTGTGAGAGCATGGTCCTTCCCCGGCTGAGCCGACCCATTCGTGCTACAACTTTACTACGAATATAGCTGCAGCATGTCTCTCCCACGTAAAACACGAAAACATACAGTTATCAGCATATAGTACTAGGTGACAGCCGCTCGCTTCGCTGGGCGCACGATAATATTTTATTGGGGAACCTAGATGTAAAATATCAAGAAAAAATTTTTTGGTGGCACTATCTTTAAATCCGTTCTTACTGAGCGTCTACATTGCGAATTGTGCATGCATATGAAAGTATATACGGTACTTATAACCTAAAAACAATTTTAAAATTTTTCGACTGTCTGTTTGTTTGTTCCGGCTAATCTCCGTGATAGCTGGACTGATTTTAACGGGGCTTGCACTGGCAGATAACTGACGTTATAATCAAAGACCATTTTATTTCATCAATTGTTTTTCAAAAAAAATCATGTAGGTTTTTGAATATAATTTAAAATTAAAAATTTTGTACAGCCGACTTCAATATAAGCGACTTCAATACAGGTTATTTAAGAATAACTCAATAACCATTGGTCTGACCTTGATCAAATTCATATGGGACCACACGAGAACTATCAGCTTTCATATAAAAAAAGAATTATCGAAATCGGTTTGCCCACTACAAAGTTATGAGGTAACACACATAAAAAAAGCAAAAAAAAAAAAGAACATACACTCGAATTGAGTACCGTCTCCTTTTTGGAAGTCGGCAGATAAGGAGTAACTTACGCATCTTTTGTTTTTGAAAACCTACAAAAAATTCCGCGTAAAAAAATCAAGAGCCATGAAATCCAACCGTAATAAATTCCACGCGGACAGTTGCGAAGAACAGCTTGTTAAGAAATATTAGTTTAAAAATAATGTTATATAATTTGAAATTCAAATATTGATTGCGAAGATCATTTATTCAGTGGCAAGGGACCGTTGCTTTTAACTTATCCAATATCAAGGGAAATGCAGTAAAGAATTAATTTAAATAGTTAAAGAACAACTGTAGCTCAGGGGAACTAATAGTTCCAGTTCAAGTTGTTGAGTTGGATCCCAACAGGCACCACTGAAGCAGTTTACTGCAATTTTACGCGCTGATTTATTACATGCTTACCAGTGAAGGAAACTATCATGGGAAAACTTAAGCGATTACAAACATAAAAAATTTAAAATATTTCGATGACAACATGTGAATTCTGCTTTTTAGAACACCGGGCTCTTTCGCAGGAATAATTAGAGTGATATCTCTAATTATTCCTAATTAGAATTAGTATTAAATTTAATTAGTAATTAAAATTAAACACTCTCCAAGAATAATTGAATATGTAGACCTAGAATCATGAAAATTGGCAAAAAACAAGCTCTCACAGCTCAAGTAAAGACATATCCGTATCCAAAATATGTATATGTATCCGAAAATCCCTAATTTGTAGTTAAATCAAATAAAAAATATTTTTACGTTTGAAAACTTACATTTGCAATTACAGTATCAAATGTGATGTACACAGATCTAGGGAGAAATTTTCTTTACAAATGGAAGGTTAAGTTTGTACTTCAATTCGATCTTTTCGTTTGATTTATCAATAATTTTCGGTCTATTCCATACCTATAATTTTCAGAAAGGATGAGCTATCTACGTACGTTTTACGTACGTACATTTTATACTGATCGAGCAGTTTTTGAAGGGAAAATTTTTTCGTGATTTGAAACTCGATGAAACGAAAATGCGACATTAAGAAGAGACAAACATAATATATCCTACATCTATAGGATTTGCTGTATTGGAATCAAGAATTATTAGCAAATACCTTTATTACATTAATATTATATTATTATACGCTACAAATTATCATCATGATGGAAAAACCATAAAGCAAAAGCGGAAGGATTCCCACCCTCAACAATTTCAAAGTTAACCCCCCCCCCCCCTCCCCCCAACATGTACACAATAAGATTTGCTCACGTATCGAGTAGGCAGTTTATATACTTGCACAAGTGCAAACACCAAGACCCGGAGGAATAATTTTAGGCCATAGAAATAGTTGCTCTGTGCATGATTTAAACCCGTGGCTCTTAACGCCGCAACTCAATGATATGCCACTGCGCCACCGACCCATGCAACATTTACTACTAATATAATTATATTAATTACTTAGATTTTAACATACCAACGTAAACGGTGGGTCAATACAATCCATATTTATTTCTGCCTATATAAAATGGAGCCTCCGTATAGCCCCTAGATACGATCGCAGCTAAGCAACTCTAGTGCTTCTCGACTCGTTCATTTAGTAAGCCACATTGAGTTGAAAGACTCATTTATCTCTGCGCATTCCCTGCTAGTTATTTTTCTCGCTTTTGTTAGCTATATGAAGAGTCTATTCACTTTTTAGATAGCATTTTTTTATATAATTGAAGTGACAAGAAAACTAGCAAGCCAACTGATGGTAAGTGGGTACTACTGTCCACGGACACCTGCAGCTAACTTCAAACAAAGAAGTCTACGGATACGATATCGTCATTAAGGAACAAGATGGAATTACTCGAAGCATATTAAAATCAAACTCGCCCTTTCTCAAATTGAAAACCAAATAACAGAAATTGTACATCAGTTGAATGATACAGGTTTCCCATAAAATAATGATTTTTTGCAGTAGATCATTTTAAGTGAATTATCATCCGGTTATGAGTTATTGATCATTTTTTATAGCATGAAGGTGACAAACGAGCACACAGTCCACCTGATGGTAAGTGGTTGTTGTGGCCCATAGACATCTATATCTATCTTCGTTTACGAATTAAAATGCAGATGCGTTGTCAGCCGTGAGGACTAGGATGGAATGCCTCTTTTCCAGTAAAATGGGTCTCCGGTTCTCTACACTCACCATACGACACACAGCAGCATTAAGCTGCTATTTTACGCTGGTATTCTGTGAGAGCGTGGTCCTTCCCCGGCCGAGCCGACTCATTCGTGCTACAACTATACTATTAATATAGCTGCAGTATGGCTCTACCACGTATAAAATTACACTTGAAAGCAACAAAACCAAGTTAGTAAGTGAAACAGTTAAGGCGAAATTGTTTCGACAGTACCAGCAATGTCTTAATGGTGCTGAGGGAGTGTCAGCCTTATTTTTTACAAACACTGAAATGTTTCGAGTAGCATAGGTATCCTTCAGAGCGAAACACCAACCACAGACAAACATCTAGGCAGGAAAAGACATACCACCTACATAGCTACTTTCGTTTGCTAATTTACGAGCGTATTTAAAAGAATAAATATTTGTTTTTAATTTGAACATTACCGCAAACGACGACGCCTCGTATTTAAAATGGTGCCTTCCATTTTAAGATGTTTTTATAATTTCCTTGAATCAACATACGTAGCATAATCGCGCATTCTGGCACCGCCATTTGGCGTTAAATATATATTTTAATTTATTAATTAATCAACTCATAAATAATTAAATTATTAACGGAGAATCAAAGGACATTACACTAAAATATTCAGCAGGCCTTGATTACATTTGTAATTTATAAGAATAAAATAAAAGTCGTAAACTTACAGCCGATATACGACCCACAGCTGCACATCCATGACATTTTTGGGAGGGTGGAAGACTACGGAATTGTTTGCTGTGCTGCCCTGATGATGCGTGATGGAGGATTTATAATGTCTTCGAAATTTTTATTTATTTCTGAAATGCACGTTCTCCGGTGATGTTTTCTTTCCCCAATGAGCGCGAGGAAAATTAGCACTCAAAATTGCAATTAACATATTAACTGGTGTCGGCGGTAATAGAACCAGGGTTGCTCGCGAACTCTGATATTTATTGGGAATGCTGGCCCAGAGCTACCACTGCATGAATATAAGGAACGCGTTATTTCACGAATTCATGAAAAGGCCTATATAGACTAGGAGATGGTGACAGAAAATTTTCTCCCATTTTCTCCTGCATGCCTTTTTATGAATTGATAACTAACCCTAAAATATGAAAGATAGAGGGGTTACGAGCCCTTGCGCGCTTGCAAGTCATAAATAAAATGGCTTCTCTTTGTGTAAAGAATTTTAGTATTTTTTCGTGACATTATATTGCATGCTTTTGTAATATAACGTAGTTGGAACAAATTTAAGCTATACTTAATAATTGATGGCATGCAATTCGCAACGGCCGACGGTGCTCAAAGGGTTACGTAGAAATTAAAAAAAAAATAGAACATTTCCGTGTTTACAAATTACATGCCGTTGTAAAAAAAAAATGTTTTATCTCAAAAATACTCTACGAAAATTGGCACGAATCCCTCGTATGACCAAGGGTGGAAAATATTAGAAAAATGTTGTGAAAATTCAATACAACTTTTCCGTGATTTCAAACTGCATGCCATTTGAACATTATGGTTATAGCACGAATGGTTCGGCTCAACTGAGGAACCAGCACGCTTTAATTAAATACCAGCGTCAAAAAGCAGTGTCGAATGGCAGATTAATTATGATATCTTTCCTATGGCGCGTGTAGAGAACCGAAGACGTTTTTTTTACTATAAACAACAACTGTATCTTAGTCATCAGGAGAAACAACGCCTCTGTATTTTGATTCTTAATTAAGGATACAAGTAGATGTCTATGGGCCACAGCTCCGCTTACCATCGTGTGGACTGTGTGTTCATTTGTCACCCTAACCTATAAAAAAAATTCAGCTGCCACAAATTCAATTTCATATAATGATGCCTCGTTTAGTGGCAAAACACGCGTTGTATTATCGACAGTGTTGCGTCTTCCCTAGTTTAGGGGTGTTGGGTTTTACAGTCACGGGGATAGTGCACACAGTAAAGGGAGGGCGGGAGTTGCTCTTCAAACTAGGTAAAACCCATTATTTTATTTTATAACGCAGATCTTATGTTTTAACATCTTTAATATTCTGCTTTAGTTGAAATCTTAAAGTCTTTCGGATATTTACTATATTGGACTCTTATGACAGCCATGGGATGAGATGCGTCGATGGATTGTTATCAAACAACAAGCACATATCTAACAAGATACCACTTCTTCCTTTTCTTCCTCATCCCGTAGACATCAAAAAGACATGGGCTTCTCCTATTGTAGAAGGGATGTGTATTAATGGCAAGACTCGATAAAGCGATAGCTATACCAAGCGTTTTATACCTTTAACTCTACAGAAAACAAAAAGTTATACAGCCATCTATCCGAAACCGTATAAGTTCTATGGCATTTCCTAAACTTACCTCTAACGACGACCACAAGACAAAATCGACTGATGGATTCCTTTAAGCTGCCACCAATTAGAAAGTTACTGAATGTTACTCAGGTAATTGATTGTTAAGAGTTGCTTAATCACCAAGTTAATTGGTAAAGTTTCCATCGGAATTCAATTTAATGCCTTAAAAAACAAGCGCTTAAGGGGCTACTCCATGCGAACGACCTTGAGCGTTTGTGGGCCGGCCGCGCCAACTCCCTACAATATAGAATCGCGTAAAAAATAATATGTAAGACGCCACCTACCATAGTTTTGTATAACTCAATGCCACCTACTGTACGGACGTAATATTTTTCAACATCAATAAACTATTTTATGGAAATACACACAGCGTACAACGATAAATGTATTTTAATTTTTTTATTCGGTATATTAGTTGCATTATATTAGAATGATGTATTCTCATATATTATCTAATTATGAAATTTTATAATTAATTATATATTAAAAATGAAGCATTGAAAATTGTGAGTTTAAAAGATACCTACTCACTATAGGTAAATAGATAGATAGCTCGCCTTTTGTACAAATATTTGGTGCAATAAAGAATAAACAAATAAATAGGATGTTTCGCAGAGTAAGAGTAATATAGAATGAGAGTCGTGGAGGCAGTTTACAAACATAAATTGCACAAGGACAAACATCCAGACCCGGAACGATTATTTGTAGGCCTTACAAATATTTGTTCCGTGCGGGATTCGAACCCGCGGTCCCCAGCGCAACAACTGATTGCTAAGCCACTGCGCCACGGAGCCGTCGCCGGGTTATAGATAAAGTGACCATACGTCCCGTTTTGAACGGGACTGTCCCTTTTCTCGGTCACCTGTCCCATTGTCCCCAAATAAAGCTCCGGGACACAAAATTGTCCCGTAGCTCTTTGGATGGAAGTATTCAAAGCCAACAATCTTCAACATAATTTTTTTAATCGAATATATTTTATGTCTACCTGGTACAAATGCTCCGATAGAAAGAGTATTTTTTTTATTTTGAATAAATTGTGGACGTCTGAAAGAAACACTTACGGTTCCAGTTCTAAAGGCGATGTTGAAAGATAACAATAAAAAAAAATTGAGCAGAATTTTATTCTTATTTAAAATCATCACCAACTTTATTAAAGCAAATTTAATCCACTGACAAATGTAATTCATAATTAAAAAAAATGTTGCATTTAATAATTACCTATTTTTAAATAAAACATTATTTTTTAATTTATTGTATAAAGTTATAGTTTTTAGAGTATAAATAAACCCATGTCCTGTTTTGAGTTAAAAAATAAATGGTCAGCTTAGTCTTTTTAGTTAAATTTAGTTTTAATTTTTTTTAGTTTATAGTAAAAAGTAGGTATATTAGTACCTACTTAGATACTTTTTACCGAATTATAAGTATAGGACACCTTATGTACTCAATTATTTTTTGAAAAAGAAGAAAAACAAGCAATAAATAATATACTATATTTTAGCAAAAAACTATAACTTAGTAATACTAATTATAACTTAGAACATAAATGAAAAACTCATAACTGACTTTTTGGCCCGACCAGGATTCGAACCCGGGACCTTATGATCAGCAGTCGCACTACTACAACCACTAGACCAACGAGGCAGCATTATACCTGATAAGATATTGTAGTTGGTTATTACGATTATTTTTAACTGTATACTATACTGATAATATTTAATTAGCCTTTTATAGTGTAAATTATAATATTTGACGAAATGTTAATTATGGATTCGAACCTTACATGCTAATGGTGCTTCATTTTTTTATTTGCATTTACTTCAAAGAAAATACACGCAAAAAGCTTCATCACGCAGTAAAAACACAACAAATATATGTATAACTAATACGAAAAATTATACCCAAAACAAACAAATAATACTACCTATAAAATAACCTAATAAGTAATAATATTATCGAATGTCAAGACGTGAGCGTGTGCGCAGGCCGATGATCTGAGGAACGACACGGGCTCCACGTTCAAGAGCTCAACGCTCAATGATCCAGCAAGCCCTTGGGCAGTGAATACACCCAGATTTTAAAATAATTTCTTAATAAAATCAAATTTTGGTCTTTTGAAAAAAATTTTACAATAATAATGTTCATTAATAAATTGCCTATCCATTGGTGTAAATCGCAAAATAAAATAATACTTACTTTACGAGGAGATGCATGTTATCAATAATAATTTCACATTTATGTCGTTTCGTTGTAAGGAGATTATATTAATATTTATTCCTTTAAAAAAATGGATACAGCTCTTATGAAATCAAGATTATGTAGAAATATAATGTGTTTTTATTTGTTGATATATCTTTTAAATAAAAAGTAGATAGCTCCTAAAAACCGCACAAATAACGACTAGCGCGACATTTTGCTCAACCCGCGCCTTAACGTACAATTTAACAAAATGGCTGGGAAATGTTTACCGATCTTTTTCAACAGTTTGCAAAGGTGACCATGAGTTTAAGTTATTAAAATGAATTCTATTGAATAGTAACAATAATTCCATAGACTGATCCAAGTTTTGAACTATAGCAAATATGATAAATGACCAATCAGGGCCAATCCTTTTCAAGACACTTGAATCAGGCGATTAAAGCTGAACGCACATATGTCCGCGCCGTACGCGCCGTACGCGCCGCACGCGCCGAATTTTAGAATTCGTTGTATGAAATCATATGAAACCTCGCACACTACACCCGCACCGCACGCGCCGAATTTTATAAAATGCGTTAGGTATACGATATCGAAGGACGAATGCTGATGACGTCATATAACGCGGCGCGTTCGGCGCGTGTGGATACTCAGTGTTGTGTAATGTTGCCAACTTAGTGGATTTTCCACTAAAACTGGTGGTTTCGACTTACGTGATAGTTTTTGTATTTTTATAACTTAATTAATTCGTAATTAAGTTAATTATATACATAATTTGATTTTTTTACATCGGTTATCAATATGAATACTTAGTGATAAATTATTTACATACTGAACTAAAAAAATGGTTAAATTTAATTCAAAAACCCAATTATACCTGATTACTTAATTATCAATAAAAATATTTACCTCAAACATACAACAAGTCTTTTTTCTGGTTCAATTGGTCTTTTAAATCTTGAGTTTTCCATAGAAAGATATGGTTTTAGCACATGTACCAATTCTTGAAGTACCTTGTATGTTAAATGCAAATATCTGAAAAATCGTTCATCATCACCTAATAAATCTTTAAATAAAGTATATCCCCTTCATATTCTCCATACAATTGCCTTTTTAAATTTATATTATGAATCCAGAATCTTCTTTTTCTCCGAACTTTTTTTTCTTCTTCCTATGCCAATAAGCAGGCTATTACTATATTTCTTTCCATAGTGATTTCGAGCGATCAATTTCAATGTACTGTTTCACACCAGTGGTTGGAAAAAACTACAAAAGTTGTTGGTAATACAAAAGATTTGCGGACGGTGCGGACGATGCGTACGGACATATGTGCGAGGCCATCAGTAAAACTCGGCGCGTACGGCGCGTACGTTGCGTACGGTGCGGACATATGTGCGTTCAGCTTAAAAGAGAAATATACTCACGTGCACTCACACGCAATCACACAAGCACTATTGTAAATTTAGGCTAACATGTATATTTTTAATCAATATCATAATTTTCATGATTACAGCCCATCACAATCTTCTGCTGAAAATATACATTTTCTAAGAAATTCAATTCATATATTTCTTTGCAGATCGTCACTTTGTGTTAGTTTGACGATAATTTTAAGATTATCCAGCTCAACTAAGGCTTGGTTTTGAGCTTAAGCTATTATTATCTGCCGACTTCCAAAAAGAAGACGGTACTCAAATCGACGATATGTTTTTTTTTCTATTATGTGTGTTACCTCATAACTTTTTACTGGGTTAACCGATTTAGATGATTCCTTTTTTATTTGAAAGCTGATACTTCTCGTGTGATCCCATATGAATTTTGATCAAGGTCGGGCCAGTAGTTAGTGAGTTATTTTTAATAACTTATATTGAATTCGGCTGTACAATTTTTTTTAAGTTTTTTTAGTTATCCACAACCTGTATGCGCTGTCCAATACGTTTAGGCGGATATCACATGTCTTCAAAACATTTTTTTTAAATTTCTTAGACGTGCAGGTTTCCTGGTGATGTTTTTCTTTGCCGTCACGTGCTAAATTGACACTTAAATTGCAATTACAATTTCGTTGGTGCCGGCGGGGATCGAAACCGAATTGTGAGTGCATTACGAAATTTACAACAAGCGCATAGCCCCCGAACTACCACGGTAAGAGAGAGGAGGTCTCTATAACGCCGTTACATTACTTAATACACATTTTTTAGCTGTAGAAAAAAAAATATTGCAAATGAACATTACGTTGTACATTAGCCTACAGAAAACTAAACCAAAGTTTAGTCGGCTAATCTTTAGTTTATTTATACTAAAATCATCCATATCATGTACACAATTAAATTATAATATGTAGGCAGACTATGAAGACTGTATGACCGTGTAGTTGCGGTCTAAGGATATCCACGACCCCACATGGTCCCGTGCGTGTCGTAAGAAACGACAGAAGAAAACAAACCAGATTGTGAAGAGCAGTGTCTTCCTTATAACAACTTAATTAATAACCTGCAATTGCCAAAACACCTGCCAAGCGTGACAACTATGGAAAATATCCTCTCTATAAGTCAATCGGGACGGGATGGTATTCAGGCGGACTTCCCGTCTGAGACATCTCTACCAGTCAAACTAAGTTATAGAAAAATGCAGATGAAGAAGAAATTGATACATGTTTACAAAAAACTAGTAGACTATTCCCAAGTATACCGTGCAAAACTAGACAATCCCCTAGCCCTGGCCGCATGATTTTTAAATGAGAGTTCGAATCAATTTATCTAAAACGTGCGTTGGGTATTGATTGGACAGATCTACAAAAAAATGTTACTCTCTATCTTGCACGTGGGTGTATAGAAGTGGCTAGTATTTAGCCCTTATAAAAATACTTTTACTGTTGTCCTATGATTATTGTTATGAGATTTGAAAATAATTATATTCACATATAATTAATAGAATCAGCCGTTACATTGCGAAAATAAATTTTAATACAATGAAGTTAAAATTGCATGCACTATTCCCGTCACCACTAAACGGGAATACTGCACGCAATTGAGGGAGGGCGACAGGTGCTCATCAAACTAGGTAAGACGCGTTATGGTTTCTTATATTTCCACGTCGACGTCAAGGTTCCGGGAAGTCTCCAGTGTGTGAAAATGTTCAAGATCGTTTCCGCCATTACATTAGATTTGATAGACCACAAATCCTCGCAAAAGAACACCGATCCCTACCAAGGATGATTCGCGAGGCTATTGAAATTAAAAAACATCCCGATTTCAATAGCGAAGATGGATGGCTGCTTGCCATCTGCTTGGGATCCTATGATTCATCATCATCATCATCATCATTACAGCCCTTCACAAGTCCACTGCTGAACATAGGCCTCCCCCAAGGAATGCCACAAAGCACGGTCCCGAGCCACCTGCATCCATCGACTTCCTGCATGTCTTACCAGGTCGTCACTCCATCTTGTGGGGGGACGCCCTACACTTCGCCTACCGGTACGAGGCTGCCACTCGAGAACCTTTCTTCCCCATCGGTTGTCGGTTCTTCGAGCTATATAGCCGGCCTTCTGCCACTTCAGCTTACTAATCCGTTGGGCTACGTCGGTTACTTTGGTTCTACTGCGGATATCCTCATTCCTAAGTTTATCACGCAGAGAAACTCCGAGCATAGCCCTCTCCATAGCTCGCTGAGCGACCTTGAGCTTCCTCATACGGCCAGCAGTGAAGGACCACCTCTTCCTATGATCCTATGATTAATAAAATTAAATCCAAACCCAAGCATACCAAGACTTCAAGATACTGTAAGCTCATTCTACGTAGATCGGACAAAAATTAATATCCAAAAACTGAAGGTGGCCGGGCTAACTATGACATCGGGACGTCAAACACCTCCAGCACCCGATACGTCGAGAATTGAAAAAGTTAAATGAAACGGGATAAATTCTGTAAAAATTAGTTCCATTTAAGACACGTTGTTTTATCTTATTGCGCAGATCTTATCCAAATACATTTTGACATTTCTAATTATACTGTTTATCTCTTGATTATAAGTTTCAGATCGGAACACAGTAGAACACGCATTGCTATTCGGTGATAGAAACTGTTAAGAGAGTGTTACCCACCCAGATGTACTTCTAGGCAGAAATAGAGTCTTACCACTTAGTAAAACATTACAAAGTATCTTGATTAAGAGTAAAGGAAAGTGAGTAAACTATATTTCATAAAGTGTAGTAGCTTGTAGTGGCGTTGTAAGAATATACACTGCCCCATATCGTTCTGTGGGTGTCGACAAAGCGAAACTAAAACAGAAGGTATACGTTATACGTGGTAGAGCCATGCTGCAGCTATATTATGGTTGTAGCACGAATGGATCGGCTCGACCGGGGAAGGACCAGGCTCTCACAGAATACCAGCGTAAAATAGCGGCTTAACGCTGCTGTGTTTCGTATGGTGAGTGTACAGAACCGTAGACCCTTTTTACTGGAAACGAGGCATTCCATCTTAGTCCTCACGGGTGACAACGCGTCTTGTAATACGAATAAAAATAAAAATTATTTTTATTCGTATTACAAGATAGATGTAGATGTCTATGAGCCACAGCAACCACTTACCATCAGGTGGACTGTGTGTTCGTTTGTCACCTTTATCCTATAAAAAAAAGACAATGAGCAGCAGCATATTAATTATAAAAACTGAATATAATAAAAAAACTGCAGTTGCTAACCTGCTTACGTAGCAACTATAACAAAATTCCCTTTAAAAGCAATATATGGGGGAGACCTATGTTCAGAAGTGGACTTTTATAGAAAGTAATGGATGGATGATTTCATTGTTTCCAAGTCAGTACGCTTGTATTGGTTGCATGTATATACCCTTTGTAGCTCACTAGATCTGGGAAGCATTTTTCAACATCGTAGTGACCCAATAACATGACCTCTCTAGTGACACGTTAAGTACACTTGTGTAGAACCCCCGCATGAAAGGGCACTCTTGTTATGCTTAGCGTGAAGCAAGAAAGAGCTCTTAATTTCTTTTGCTACTATTTTAAAAACACCCAAGGCTTAAATAAGTACTGTTACGTTCATAAATATATAATTGAATACCAGAAAGACAGAAAGACTTAAGTTACTTATTATTTCACAAGGAAGAAATCATTCAGGGAAATTAATTAAAAAAATATAAGTACATTTTTAAACTACATTTACACACAATAAGGGATTACAATACGGGATAGATATTTTTAAGAAATAATTCAGAAATAAAAATTATGATTTCGAAAAAATCAAAGAGCCATACTGCAACTATATTAGAAGTATAGTTGTAGCACGAATGGATCCGCTCGGTCGGGGAACGACCACGCCCTCACAAAATACCAGCGTAAAATAGCAGCTTAACCCTGCTGTGTTTCGTATGGTGAGTGTAGAGAACCAGATACCTTTTTACTGGAAACTCACGGGTGATAACGCATCTGCAGTTTGATTCTTTATTGAGGATAGATGTAGATATCTAGGGGTCACAGTTACCACTTACCATCAGGTGAGCTGTGTGCTCGTTTGTCACCCTCTCCTATAAAATATGGTTAAATTTCATGCTTTAATAAGATTTTATTTGCAAAAACCTCTAAATGATGACCATTGAAAAACTATATTACTTGTTTTTTTTTGTTTGTTCCGGTTTAAAGGGTAAAGGTAGCTAGTATAATTATAAGTTATGAGGCATTTCAACTTGGTCCTTCAAGGTGACAACGCTTCTGCAGACTTATTTGTTTGAATTTGACTGCAATAGCCAGTTACCATCAATGGGAACATAAGTTCGCTTTTATCAAAAAAGTATCCCCCTTTCGCATATATGCAATATATTTATGAGAATGTAATGTATGTGCATAAAAAACATAAATAGCTTTAATAAGAATAAGGATGTGCATACTTTAAATACTAGGAACAAACATAAGCTTGTAATGCCAGTTATTAGACTCCACAGAATCAGTAATTCATTTATGGGGCAATGTATACGCTTTTACAACAAAATCCCAGAACATATTCAAAGTTTGTCAATAAACAAGTTTAAAAGTTTTATTAAAGAAAAACTGTACAAGAAGGGTTATTATAATATCAAGGAATACATGAATGAAAATAACCCCTTGGGAAATAGGGTGACTCGCCACCATGCTGGTTCTATGAAAATATCATTTAAAAATTGTATAAACAACATTATTGTTAAGTGAAATTATGTTTAAAAAAAAGTCCCGCTGGGTTTCTTGCTGGTTCTTCCCAGGACTGAGGTATTTTCCGAACCAGTGGTAAATAAAAAATGACTTTGAATAAGTATTATGTAATAATCAATATTGAATAAAAAATTATTCTATTCTATTCTATTTATAACCGTCTGTCTCATAGAGCTAGGACATTTTACATCGAACTTTCACAGACTTAAATATCACTTATTTTCCCACTCTCAACGAATTATGTAAACAGATCGTTGCTTTCTCTATTCATTTAATACAAATCTTTGTATACACTAAACATTTTAATAGACCGTGCGTTATGTTTATCGTTTATTGAACACAACAAAACACGGACAAAAACAAACAGATTACAAGAATTAAAACTTAGGAGATTAAGTACAATAAGGCAATCTTATCGCTAACGAGTGCTCTCTTCCAGACCACCTTAACATTAAAATAATTGAACTACTGGACAGTGGGAGGAGGTGTACCATATATATGATTTACCTACTAATACCTAAATTAACTAAACCAATATAATATTATATTACAATAACAAAATAAAACACTAGTATATACAGAATAAATGAATTTGATAGACATAGACACAAGATTAAATAGGCAAATATACATAAAATATATATTTTTAACAGTGGTAGAGCCACGCGGCAGCTTTAGCTGTCGCACGGATGGGCCGGCTCGAACCGGGGTGGTACCACGAGCTCACAGAAAACCAGCGTGAAGTAGAGGTTTACTTTTGCGTTTCGCTTGGTGAGTGCAGGTGGCCAGAGGTACTTTTTACTGGAAATGAGGCATTCCATATTAGTCCTCACGGGTGACAACGCATCTACATTTTGATTTGTAATAGAAGATAGATGTAGATGTCTATGGGCCGCAGCAACCACTTACCATTAGGTGGACTGTGTGCTCGTTTGTCACCCTTACCCTATAAAAAAATATGTATTATACATATTTGAACTGTATGTATATATTTGACCATAACACTATTAATTTATTAACTTTTAAAATTATATGGAATAGAGAGCCAGCCTCACCACTTAATTTTGCTGAATGCCAAAACTCAGACATCTCTCAAATACGAGGAGATAAAGTTTGTGGAGAAATTATAACGCTGTTAACGATTACCTTTCAGCTCGAGTTACAAAACCATTTTCAGTACCTAGACGATTCCAATGCAGTGGACGATATGAATGACAAGCTCGTGGAAACTGTCCATGCGGTCAGAGCTAAGTTTTGCAAGACCCGCCACAGAAGAACACAAAAACTCTCCGATCACACTCTTAATCTCATGGCTGTTAGACGGGATATGAAGCTGCAGTCTTCAGTAGATTTGACAGCATACAGGCAACTGAACAGACAGATCTTCAAATGTATGCGGCGGCACTTACGCAACTTTAATACTGCTCGAATTAAAGAAGCGATCGAGCGAAACCAGGGTTCCAAAGTATTTGCTAGAGATATTTCTGGCAGAAAGGGCCAACTGTCGAAGCTGAAGACCGAGTGTGGCAGTGTCGTTTCCGGGAAACCTAAGATTTTGAGTGAGATTGAGAGGTTCTATGGGTAGCTGTACATGTCATCGTTGGAGCGACACGCAAGTATGAGTAACGATCCAATAGCAAGTCTTATCCGACACTATTCCGATGATATCACGGACGTCAGTCTGAGCGAAATTAGAATGGCTCTCCAGCATCTTAAAAGGGCAAGTCTCCGGGCGAGGATGGAATTACAGCGGTGCTTCTGAAAGCGGGTGGAAAACCGGTGCTTAAGTTCAAAAGCTCTTTAACTCCAACCTCCACGGTGAACTTTTCGGAGGCGTAGAGCAGAAGTGCGGTGGTATTGTTCTTCAAGAAAGGCGACAACACTCTCTTGAAGAACTACGAACCGATTTCCCTTCTGAGCCGCGTCTACGTGCTGTTTTCGGGAATCATTACGAATCGTCTCGCATGCAAACTAGACGACTTCCAGCTTCCCGAACAAGCCGGTTTCCGAAAAGGCTTTAGCACCATAGACCACATACATACCCTTTGGCAAATTGTACAGAAGACCGAAGAGTATAATCTTCCACTATTTCTTGCGTATATGGACCTTTGATTCCGTCGAAATTTGGGCGGTGCTGCAGTCCCTTCAGTGAACTCAAGTGAACTCTCGGTATATTGAAGTGCTGAAGTATTTATACAGTAGGGCTACGATGGCTATCTGAGTACAGAACCAGAGTACGAAACCTATCCAGTTGCAGAGAGGTGTAAGACAGTGTGACGTTATATTCCCGAAACTCTCCACTGCTGCATTGGAAGATGTTTTCAAGCTACTGGACTGGAAGGATACGGTATTATAGTCAATGGCGAGTACATCACTCTTTGCCGATGATATAGTCTTTATGGCAGAATCGCTAGAGGACCTAAGCACTATGCTCAATGACCTTTCTTTCCCATCGCTTATCGGTTTATTAAGTTATATAGCCAGTCTATTACCACTTTCGCTTAGTAGTCCGTTGGGCTAATCTGTTTTTACTGCAGATATCCCGATTTTTATGTCTATCACGCACAGAAACTCCGAGCATAGAACTCTCTATAGCTTGCTGAGTGATCTAAAGTTTTTTCATACGGCCAGCGGTGAAAGACTACGTCTCAGATTCCTATTTTTATGTAATAACTGGCTAATACTGGTTGTAAAGTAAAGCAAAGTAAAGTTGCAGCCTATTTACGTCCCACTGCTGAGCACAGGCCTCCTCTCATTTCTGAGAGGGTTTTAAGGCAAGGAAATGTCCGCCGCGCTGCCCCAATGCGTGTTGGCGAACTTCACTTGTCTTCGAAATATTTTGTTTTTCTTATTTCTCAGATACGCAGGTTTCCTCACGATGTTTTCCTTCACCGCCGAGCATGTGGTAAATCAATACTGGTTGTACGCACTTATTTTTAAGTTTTGAGGTATACATTACGAGAAGATGTGTCGTAATCTTCCGAACGATGTCCATTAATTGCTTTAAAAGAAGGATTAATAAAACAGTTATTTAGCCACAAACATATTTAAATTATGTGACGCTACGAGTATATACTCACTTCTGTAAATATAAATCAAAAACAAAACACACAGTTGGTCTATTAGGACTAATGTTCTTAAATATATATATTGTACGTGAGTCGTAATTGGCTAGTCCCTTAATGCCAACTTTATCCAAGAATAAACTTTTGCTACAGCAAAGCAGAAGTTTTAATATTTAGTGTATGTTAAATCGTTATGTTTGTTAAATTTTGCCATTAATATTCTAGTTGGGCTATTATTACTAGACTACTATTAGATGGAGATTCATGTAATCTCCATCTAACGTTTCTGTGTAATCTAATTTTAAATATTACGTTGGGATTATGTTCAAGTACATTATACTATTATGGTGGTAGTGGTGTAAGAAGGGCTGAATAGAACATATAGAATAGTTTTTATTAAATATAGATTAAGAAAATTATAAATAATACTTATTAATAATAATAATAAAGGTTATTTCAGATATACATATCCATATACATTTTTTGAGATGACTTACGGATCTGAGATGTGGTCCTTCACTGCTGGTCGTATAAGGAAGCTCAAGGTCGCTAAGCGAGCTATGGAGAGGGCTATGCTCAGAGTTTATCTGCGTGATAAACTTAAAAATGAGGATACCCGCAGTAGAACCAGCACAACCGACAAAGTCCAACGGATTAGTAAGCTGAAGTGGCAGTTGGCCGTACAAATTGCTCGAAGAACCGACAACTGATGGGGAAGAAAGGTTCTCGAGTGGCAGCCTCGTACCGGTAGGCGAAGTGTAGTGCGACCCCCCACTAGATGGAGTGACGACCTGGTAAGACATGCAGGAAGTCGATGGATGCAGGTGGCTAAGGACCGTGCTTTGTGGCATTCCTTGGGGGAAGCCTGTGTTCAGCAGTGGACTTATGAAGGGCTGTAATGATGATGACACATTTTTAGTAATAAACATAAACTAAGTTAGTAAAAATATAATAATAATAATATTGTTAACTTTGCAAGACAAAGTTAGCAATATTCTTTCTCTTCGATATAGCTGTACCAAATACTATAAGTTTAATGGTAAAAAAGGATAAATAAATTACATCAATACGACGACAGCAATCAATAAAGAAACTTGAATGTCTCACCCACATGCATTAGGATCCAATGCCTCTGTATTGGACAGTCATACCTATCTTGAAATGTCCTCAAGACACCATTTGAGCTCTTCCGTAATCTGCATAACATTCACGCAGTTCGCTTCCTTATGATGCTATAAAAATTATCAACACCTGCTTCAGCAAACATGCTTGAAGCACTACAGTATCTATGAAGGCCCATTAGCATCCTAAAGGTATTATTATATTGAATTCGAAGCGTATTGTAGGTCCTCTGAATATAGTCACACCACAGGCTGCAGGTGTAAAATGTTTGACAGTATGCCTTGAAGAGGGCAATTTTGACATCATTTGTACACCTAGCAAACACGCGGGCAAGCATATTACATCGGACCGCCAATCCGCGTCTCTTTCTCTCTCTCTTTATATCATTGCTGTCTGTCAGATATTCGTTAACAATGTGTCCCAAATGCTTAAACTAACAAACTCTTCTTAATGGCACACCAAGAATCTTTACTCGCGGCACAATCAAGGGCTTCTTACTATTAACACGAAACACCACTAACTCAGTTTTCTTGGTGTTATAGAGGAGTTATTGAGTTATATAGTACTTAAGTGTCATTTTTTTAAACAAACTTTTTTAGAATCGTTTTGATTAGAAACGAAATAAAACGTAAAAGCGACATTACAATAGACAAATATATATATCTTTTGAATTAAGTCAGCGAGAGAATGAGATAGAATATAGTATACAGTGTTCTCTATTATCTCGATCATGTCTTATTATCCTACTATTAATAGTCTGAATTCGCAATTCGAAGTTTAGTTTTTGAGGGTTCACTTCTACTGCGTGTGTATACATGTTTTTAAGGGTTACGTACCCAAAGGGTAACCAACGGTGCCCTATTACTAAGCCTCCGCTGTCCGTCCGTCCGTCCGTCTGTCAGTACGTCCGTCTATCAGCGGGCTATATCTCATTATTCGTAATAGGTAGTTGAAATTTTCACAGAATGTGTATTTTTGTTATTATGTATAAATTAAATTAAATTAAAAATTTAAAGGAAAAAAAGGGAAAAAAATGTCCCCTACTAGAAACGTGTATTATGGCGAATGACGTATATATTACGATGAAACGGAAAACTTGGCAAGTTTTAGCTACAGACTTCAATAATTTAAAATTAAACATTTTGTACAGCCGGCATCAATACAAATATATATTAAAGGTTATTAAGAATAACTCAAAAACTATTGATCTGACTGTATACATTTTTGTATGTGTTACATCATAACTTTTTACTGGGTGAACCGATTTCGATGATTCTTTTTTATTTGAAATCTGGCGATTCACATGTAGTCCCATATAAATTTTATCAAGGCCTGACCAACAGTTTTTGAATTATTCTTAATAATTCATATAGAAATCGGTTGTAGATTTTTTTTTTAATTTTAAATTATTAATTTTAACCACTTTTTCGGACACAACAATACTTCTGTTCTGGAAAGAATCATCAAGTAACCCAGCAGGACGTTTTTCCACAGTAAAATACTGTAAGAAACTATTTCTTTTAGTCGCATGTGGGATACTTTATACTTACTGCTAAAACAAGTGGAAGATTACCATTATAACTTCATTTATTCGTATTTCCTTTTATTTTTTTAACCCTCATTCTCAACAATACAATATAAAATCAGTTGTAGATATACAATTATTTGCAACTTTCATGTTAGAAACAGCTTGAAAGCTATAACTTAATTCACGGGTTTTATTATCAACCATGTTATTACTTGAACTATAATAACTCTTTTTTTTAACTATTTCTTTATTAAAAATTTTACTTTTATTTCCTGGGACTTAGTTGTGATAGCGTATACATTTCCCCATGAATGAATTACTAATTCTGTGAAGTCAAGAAACTAGTATCACTAGCTTGTGTTTGTTCCTGGTATTTACAGATACATATTTATCAATTTTTATATTAAAACAGCGAGGTGAAAGTTAATATATTTATTTCTTTAAAATTTTCTCTGAAGTACTAACTCGAATATCCTCTACCCTATGTCGTCCCGTGGTTGTCTCAAGAGACGATTTTATTTTATAGGATAAGGGTGACAAACGAGCACACAGTCCACCTGATGGTAAGTGGCTGCTGCGACCCATAGACATCTACATCTATCCTCTATTACAATTCAAAATGTAGATGCGTTGTCACCCGTGAGGACTAAGATGGAATGCCTCATTTCCAGTAAAAAGGGCCTCCGGCCACCTGCACTCGCCAAGCGAAACGCAGAGGTAAACCTCTACTTCACGCTGGTTTTCTGTGAGGTCGTGGTACCACCCCGGTTCGAGCCGGCCCATCCGTGCGACAGCAAAAGCTGCCGCGTGGCTCTACCACTGTTAAAAAAATACGATAGGGAGAAAATGAAACAGAAGATCTGCAGCAGCATCTTTTCGAAAACTATTCGAAATTTCAAGCCGATCCATTCGTGCTCGTGGCAGCCAAGCATGGCTCCACTACATAAACACCATCTCTTTTTTAAATTTCGCTATGTTGTCATGACAACACGCACAGGACGGTATGGGGTAGTGGATATTCTTACAACATCACCACACGCTTTATCTGAGCACACTAAACATAGTTACTTTTGCAAAAATTAAAAAAAAAACTATTGAAGTAAATTAAATTCTTATATGACTGCGGCAATTTAAAGTCATACTAGAACACAGCTGCTTTCCCATTCATACAAATTACAGAAATGTTTTCAGTCTACATTGCAACGTAGCGAAACTTCGAAGTAACATTGACCCAGTTCACTTTGAAATAAAAAGTTAGGTCTAATGCTTTAAGCGTGGAACAGAAAAAAACATGATTTCAGCTCAGGATTTCAGCATTTGTTTGAAGTGCTTTTTAATAATATTTTTTCTTTTGTTTGAATTCTCCGACAAGTAGTCGTTCGACAAACTAAATCATTTTACTAGAAACATATTATATACTGTCCAGTTGTTAGTTCTGCTTATTTTTATAGAATAAGGGTTACAAACGATCACCCAGTTCATCTGATGGTAAGTGGGTGCTATTGCCCATAGACATCTACATCTACCTTCGATTACGAACCAAAATGCAGATGCGTTGTCACCCATGAGGACTAACATGGAATGCCTCGTTTCCAGTAAAAAGGATCTCCAGTTCTCTACACTCACCACACGAAACACAGCAGAATTAAGCTGCTATTTTACGGGGGTATTCTGTGAGAGCGTGGTCCTTCTCTGGTCGGGCCGACCCATTTATGCAACAACTATACCAGTAATATATCTGCAGCATAACACTACCACGCATGAAATAATTTTGCTTCAAATATTAACGTTCACATTTTTACCCGACTGCGTCAGAAGGAGGGTTATGTTTTTCCAATTCACTTGGCACCGCTGGAAGGACTGCAGCACCTTCCACATTTGGAATTTTTCTCATAGTCCACGTACGCAAGAGAAAATTACACATTGTACTTTTTGGTCTTCTGTACAATTTGTCGATGGGTATGTATGTGGTCTATGGTGCTAAAGCCTTTTCCGAAATCAGCTCGTTCGGGAGGCTGGAAGTCGTCGAGTCTGCAGTTTTTCCAGTGTGTGTGTATATATATTTTTGGCACGTTCTCTTTGCAAAAAAACATTTGAAAATCTTACAGGCCTAAACGGCCTGTAAGATTTTCAAATGTTTTTTTGTAGGATAAAGTGACAAAAAATTCGATGCTATGGTGTGGGTGGCGTTAGATTCGTCTCATTTGTGGAGTTATATGATGTATAAAATTGTTTTATTTTCAATTATCTATTTTTTTGCTATCAGGTTTTTTTAAAACATATTTTGGTTTTGTTTCATATCATAATACTCTAATACTCAAGAAGTAATCGTGTAATGGTGGTGTAAGAATATTGATTACCTCAAATCATTAAGTGTGTATCGCAAGAGGCTACAGATAAAAAACGAACTAGGAAATTGGCAATAGCGTCTTAGTTATAACAACTATAAATAAGAATTGTGTTTTCCAGGTTACTTACCAAGTATGGCAACTAGAGTAAGTATCTCCCTTATGAGGCAATCTAGGGGTATAAGTTCAGCAATGGGCTGGAATGAATTTTTAACAAGATTTTAAAATAACGTTGAATAATAATGATCGTGAAATATAGAAGTCCGCAATCTCTGCCTACCCCTGTGAGTGACAAGCATAAGTATATTTCATGTTATGTTTCAATAACGATGAATGATGCCAGGCTAAATGATCTTGATATCTGATTGGAACTCAAGCTACTATGCGAAAGTAAACTCACTTTTAGTTTCCTTATAATATTTAGATATTGCTCTTCTTTATCAGCGTTGTATTTACTGAAGTATGTGGTTTTCTTTTAATATAGGAAAGGTTTGTCACTATTTCCGCGCTTGGTAGGCGTGGTAGGACTATTTTTCTGCTTAAAACTTCGTCTCAGTCTCAGTAGGTACTATCCTCTTAGCTATCTATGCCTAATTCCAGTGCTTGCACTGATGTGTTCTGGTCTGTAGTGTAAATAAAGCCAGTATAATTAGAGCCTGTGCGATATTTTCTTCTAGTCGTCAGAGTTGACACATTTGTAGTCTTTTTTGTTTGAAGTTGGCAGGAGAGTGTCAATGGGCTGCACTAGCCACTTTTAATCAGGTGGATTGTAAGTTGGTTTCTTACCTCAGTTTCATAAAAAACAAGCTGTTGCCCCGCGACTTCGCCGGCGTGTAGTTTATTACGATTGGATTTCATGGGCTTTAGTTTTTTTGCGCAGAACCCTAATTCTTTTTCTAAAATAAAAGTAGCCAGAGTTAATTAAATTGGTGCCAGTGAAAGTCCCGTCAAAATTGTTTTAGCCATTTCAGATCTATCGGCCGTAAGGTCTTACAAGTCTTTACGATAATTGAAAGTGCACCTGTGATATTACAATATTTTTAAATTATAATTAAATTCAGTTAAAACAAATAACAAAATAATTTGCCGTGTAGTGGCGGTTAAGGATATCCACTACCCCATATCTTCCCATGGGTGTCGTAAAAGGCGACAAAGGGATACAGGCAGGAGATGGGCAGCAGCATCTTCCTGATAATAGCCAAAATTACAATAAAAAAACTGCGGTTGCCAACCCGCTCACCAAGCATGGCAACTATGGCAAATACCCCCCAATGATGAGAGCAACAAAGAGACGGCCTCCAGTCCCCGGCGGCCCTTCCTGACTACGGTGGCTACCACGGCGGGGCAGGCGGTGCTAAGAATCTAAGAGGTTCGGTTACCACCTAAAACGACTCGACCTGGCTACATACAACGCACGCACCCTGAGGACTGACAAGAAGATCGTAGAGCTGGAAGAAGAGATAGACAAGTTACGCTGGCGTATTATAGGATTATCCGAGGTCCAAAGAGAGGGGAGGATACAGTAATCCTCGAATCTGGCAACTTGTTCTACCACCGGGAGGGCGACCATCTATCCCAAGGAGGTATCGGATTTATCGTCCACAAGTCTCGTTAACAACGTTGTAAAGATTGAGGGTGTGCTGAAGAGGGTTTGGTACCTTATACTCAGAATCACCAAACGGTATTCGCTGAAGGTCATACAGGTTTACGCACCAACCTCGGCACACCCCGATCAGGAGGTGGAGGAAATGTATGAGGATATCTGTAGAGCCATGCATTCCTCCAAAACCCACTTTACGGTGTTAATGGGAGGCTTTAATGCAAAACTAGGCAAAAGAGAGAAATGTGAGCTGAAAGTAGGGAAGTTTGGAATAAAAGAGAAAGAGTGACTCTTTATGATGAACTCTTTCTTCCAGAAGCGGCCTCACAGGAAGTGGACCTCGTCAAGCCCCGACGGTTCGACAAAAAATGAGATTGATTTCATTATGACGACCAAACGACAACTATTCAGTGATGTCTCCGTGATCGTGAGGGTAAAAATTGGTAGCGATCATCGGATTGTTAGAGGCACACTGAACTTAAACGTTAAGCTGGAGAGGTCTCGTCTAATGAAGTCAACGCTCCGTCCCCCTCGTGCTCTGTTCCAAAGTCCCGAAACGTTACAGCTCGAGTTACAAAACCGTTTACAGTGCCTAGAAAACTGCAATGAAGTGGACGACATGAATGACAAGCGCTTGGAAACTTTTGGAGCTAAGTTCTGCAAGACCCACTGCAGAAGAACACATATACTCTCCGATCACACTCTTAATCTCATGGCTGTTAGACGGGAGATTAAGCTGCATTCTTCAACAGACTTGACAGCATACAGGCAACTGAACAGACAGATCTACAAATGGATGCGGCGGGACCTACGCAACTTCAATACAGCTTGTATTAGAGAAGCGATCGAGCGGAACCAAGGCTCCAAAGTCTTTGCCAGAGATTGGTCTGCCAGAAAGAGCTAACTGTCAAAGCTGAAGACCGAGTGTGGCAGCATCGTTTCCAGGACACCTGAGATTTTGGGTGAGATTGAGAGGTTCTATGGGCAGCTGTACACGTCATCGTTGGAGCTACAAGCAAATGTGAGTAACGATCCAAGAGCTAGTCTTATCCGACACTATTCCGAAGATATCCCGGACGTCAGTCTAAACGAGATTAGAATAGCTCTCCAGCACCTTAAAAACGGCAAGTCCCCGGGCGAGGATGGAATTACAGCGGAGCTTTTTAAAAGCGGGTGGAAAACCGGTACTTGAAATCCTTCAGAAGGTCTTTAGTTCCGTCCTCCATGGCGGCACTACTCCGGAGGCGTGGAGCAGAAGTGCGGTAGTCTTGTTCTTCAAGAAAGGCGACAACGCTTTCTTGAAGACCTACAAACCGATTTCCCTTCAGAGCCGCATCTACATGCTGTTTTCGAGAATCAATACGCAGCACGCAGACTTGACGACTTCCAGCCTCCCGAACAAGCCGGTTTCCGAAAAGGCTTTAGTACCATAGACCACATGCATTCCCTGCGGCAGATTGTACAGAAAACAGGGGAGTATAATCTGCCACTTTGCATTGAGTATGTGGACAATGAGAAAGCCTTTGATTCCTTCGAAATATGGGCGATGCTGCAGTCCCTTCAGCGGTGCCAAGTTGACTGTCGATATATCGAAGTTCTGAAGTGTTTGTACAGTAGAGCTACGATGGCTATACGAGTACAGAATAAGAGTACTAAACCTATCCAACTGGAGAGAGGTGTAAGACAGGGTGACGTTATATCCCCGAAACTCTTCACCGCTGCATTGGAAGACTTTTTAAAGCTACTGGACTGGAAAGGATGCGGTATTAACATCAATGGTGAGTACAACACTCACCTTCGATTTGCCAACGATATAGTCCTTATAGCAGAATTGCTGGAGGACCTAAGCACTATGCTCAATGACCTCAATAGTGTCTCCCAACGGATAGGTCTTAAGATGAACATGGACATAACAAAAATCATGTTTAACGTCCATGTCGCACCTATGCTCTGTTGGGATCACTAAGCTCGAAGTTGCTGACAAGTATGTTTACCTGGGACAAATAGTCCAACTAGGTAAGTCAAATTTCGACCGATAGGTCAATCGACGGATACAACTCGGCTGGGCAGCGTTCGTGAAACTTTGACACATCTTCTCGTTAGACATACCTCAAAACCTGAAAACGAAATTGTACAACCAGTGCGTGTTGCCAGTGATGACTTACGGATCTGAGACGTGGTCCTGCACTGCTGGCCGTATGAGGAAGCTCAAGGTCATTCAGCGGGCTATGGAGAGGGCTATGCTTGGGGTGCCTCTGCGTGATAAACTTATAAATGAGGATATCCGCAGTAGAACCAAAGTAACCAACATAGCCCAACGGATTAGTAAGCTGAAGTGGCAGTGGGCCGGCCATATAGCTCGAAGAACCGACAACCGATGGGGAAGAAAGGTTCTCGAGTGGCAGCCTCGTACCGGTAGGCGAAGTGTAGGGCGACCCCCACTAGTTGGAAGTCGATGGATGCAAGTGCCTCAGGACCGTGTTTTGTGGCATTCCTTGGGGGAGGCCTTTGTTCAGCAGTGGACTTGTGAAGGGTTGTAATGATGATGATGATGATGATGATGAAAACAAATAACGGAGTTCTTAAGAAAAACTGTTATAAAAATTTCCACTCAGATTCCTCGATCTGATAGTCGTTTTCTATCTGTATATTCTGTGATTTTAGTGTTGTTAGACAGACAAATATTAAGCAAATTAATACTTGATATTGTAAGTTTTCTATCGACCATTGTTACCAAGTATAGTTATAAACTTCGTAAATTAAGTTAAACAAGAAAAACACGAGGAAAAATGTTGTAAAAGTTCAGAAACTGCGATAGTTATTTTGAAATTTCGTTAGCAAAAAGTTTGTTCATCTATCAGATGAAATACTTTGTCACATACCACAGCCTTTCTTCCGAGCGTCGAATTGCGCATGTAGGAATTAACCTAAGGCTTTCCTTTGAGCGTTCGCAGACCCGAAACATACTTTGCGAATCGTCGAGGTACGAATTAACAGCTATAACCTGTTGATGTTTCCCTGTGATGAAACGGACTTCCAGTCTCTTTTCGTGGAGTACCGTAGTAGTAGTGTATTACCGCATATCACTAAATCTATTGGAGGGGGGGCTATTTTCAGCTGTGGACTTTTGATATTTTTCTTATATGTAATAAGGGTGACAAACGTACAAACAGTCCACTTGACGGTAAGTGGATGCTGTTGCCTATAGACATCTACATTTATCTTCGATTAAGTATCAAAATGCAGATGCTTTGTAACCTCTGAGAACTAAGATGGAATGCCTCGTTTCCAGTTTACTCATCATACGAAACAGCAGCATTCAGCTGCTATATTACGATGGTATTCTCTTTAGTAATAAATGAAAATTAAAAATTTGTTACAACCGACTTCAATATAAATTATTAAGAATAAATTAAAAAATATTGGTCAGACCTTGATCAAATTCATATGGGACTACAGCAGAAGTATTATATTTCAAATAAAAAAGAATCATCGAAATCGGTTCACCCAGTAAAAAGTAATGAGGTAATAAACACATTAAAAAAAACATACAGTCGGTAAAAACGCTACTCTGATGACTGAAAGGCTCATTAAGCATCGAATTTATTTTATATATATATATAAAAATTTTAAAGCATTACGCTTCTATTTCACATGTATATCACAGGACAATAATTTAGAGTCCAAGGGCACGCCTTAATGGGTTGTACTTGCAATATTTGTGCCCGTCACGTATACCTCTTCTGAGCAATAAGGAGCTAAGTACGTGACACAAAATGTTTTTGCTAATTCACTATCTGTATGTAGAGATAGTTTAAAGGAAGATATTATCTTTTAGAAAACGAAGACCAGTAAATATTTGGTTTTCAGCCGATTTCGAAAAAAGGCAAACGATCATACGGCTCAACCGATGATAAGTGACTACCGCCGCCCATGAACAACTGCTACACCAAGGAAATTGTAAGTGCATTGCCGGCCTTTTAAAAAGAGTAAGCTCTTTTCTTGGAGGTCCTAAATCGTAACGGTCCCGAAAAATCAGAGAGGTCGTACGCGGAAGAAAACTCCTAGTGAAACGTACAGTGGTGGACCGCTAAACATCCAGATGGTGTGGATGGTATCGGGTGTTTTTCCGCGATGTGTTTTCGTGAAATTTGACGGCTGAGATTAATCCGAACAATTCTTCAGAGCACTCCAAGATGCAACAAAATTGGAGGAAATAATTTAATACTCAGGGTGGAATAATACGGAATGAAGTTTTTAATGTAACTATTATAAAGAAATTCTAGTTTAGCAACTAGTAGTAGTCTAGTTTCGTAACGTAAATTGAATGAATACTTAAATATCAAATCGAAAAATACATAACTGTATGTTTTGAACTTGGAAACTGTATTTTTTACGTTACTGTATTTGTCGAGTATTGGTCGAGAAGAGCAAAATGTTAGGCGGAAATTGGCTGAGGGACATAACTTAGGCACAAAACTATCGAAAATTATGCGCTTAACCATAAAAAAGTCTTAGTACCACGGATTCTCCGTAGTACCGCTACCAAGGCGAAATGCGTACCTATTAATTTGTCGGTCTCATCTGCGTGCTCATTAGTCCTGACGATGGCGCGGTAGGTAATAACTCGACTCCAGGGTCAGTAATTCATTCAACGGGCAAAATTCGCTTTTGCAACAGTCTTAAGAAAATAAAATGAAAGTCTCGTAAATATGCGGGGCCTATACATAAAAGTTGAAAATTTTGATTAAGAAAAAGTTTTTACTCATATTATTCAAAGACGGAAGCAGTTTACAAGGATGAATCCAGACATGAAACAACTATTCGTAGACTATAAAAATACTTATTCCGTGCGGTTTTCGAAGCCACGATCCCTCAGGGTCGTAACTCATTGCTTCACTGCGTCACGGAGCCGTCATTTAAAAAGTTGCATAAAAAGACTTATTAAATATATAAATTGATTGGTAAAATCCCTGTGAATGAGGTGAACACTACCATGCTGTTTCATATTAATTCTATTACATATTAAATTAAAAATTAATATTTAAAGAAGTCCCGCAAAATTCCTTGCTATTTCTTTCCAATACAAAGTATTTTTTCTGACCCTGTGGTAAAATTTTAAATGCCATAAGCATTTTTAAAACTTAACTAATAGAATAATTAATTATTAGTATTAATACGTGTTAGAGCCATGCTGCAGCTATATTATTAGTATTAGTTGTAGCATGAATGGGTCGGCTCGACCGGGGAAGGACCACGGTTTCACAGAATACCAGCGTAAAATGACAGCTTCATACTGCTGTGTTTCGTATGGTGAGTGTAAAGAACCGGAGACCGATTTTACTGGAAAAGAGGCATTTCATCTTAGTCCTCACGGGTGACGACGCATCTGCATTTTAATAATAATAATAATAATAGTCCAATAATAATAATAATATAGTCCAATCTGGTTTTGCCTCTCTCTGAACCCTCTTAGTACCTTACTGGAGGGTTCCGGGAGGGGATTTCAGCTTCGGAGAGGAGGTACAAAAGTGACCCACCTTTTCTACATGGATGATCTCAAGTTATTCGCCTCCAGTCGCTCCCATCTTATGGAATTGCTAAACATCACGTGTGATTTTAGCAATTCTATTGGAATGGAGCTGGGGACGGATAAGTGTGCGATCCTCCATGTCGAAAGGGGAAGGGTTGCTAACTCTGAGGGCATAGACTTATCTATGCCCATCAGCATAAGAACCCTTTCCGAGGCTGAAACATACCGATACCTGGGTATGTCACAGAACATCGGTGTAGATGAGGCGGGTATGAAAGGGTCAGTTTGCGATGTGTTTTATGCACGCTTGACCAAAGTGCTTAATAGCCTTTTGTCCGGTGTGAATAAGACGCACGCATATAACGGTTGGATCATGCCTGTTCTCACGTATACCTTTGGCATACTCAGGTGGACTCAGACCGAACTGAACGCTCTGGACAGAAAAGTCCGCACTATAATGACGTCCCACAGGATGCATCATCCGAGATCGTCAGTAATGAGGCTGTACTTGCCGCGGAAGCATGGTGGGCGCGGCTTTTTAAGCGCGCTTACCATGCATAATCGCGAAGTGTGCAGCCTCCGTAATTACTTTCTAACGAGAGCGGATGATCCATACTATAGGGACGTTATTTCTTGTGATAAAGGACTTACCCCTCTATCCTTAGCCAACGAGCAATGGCAAGACCCGGCAGTACAGAGCATTTCCGACCGGGAGACCGTATGGAAGGAGAAAGAGCTCCACGGGAGGTTCTACAAGGCCCTACATGAGCCTTTCGTAGACACAGTCGCCTCCCTCCACTGGCTACGTTTCGGTGACCTCTTTGGGGAAACTGAGGGATTTGTCTTTGCAATACAGGATCAGGTTATTAAGACCAACAATTATCGGAGATACATCCTAAAGGATGGCACCGTCGACATCTGTCGAGCTTGTCGCCATCCCGGTGAGTCACTTAGGTATGTCATCTCTGGTTGTTCGGCGCTTTCTAACTCTGAGTACTTGCACAGACACAACCTAGTAGCCAGGATTCTACACCAGGAGCTCGCTATGAAATACGGTCTCGTGGATCGGAAACTGCCATATTATAAGTACTTGCCGGAAGCCGTGCTCGAAAATGACCGCACCAGGCTCTACTGGGACCGGGCCATCATCACAGATAGGACTATTCTTGCGAATAAGCCTGATATTGTGCTGATGGACCGGGCACAGTCAAGGATATTTTTGGTCGACATTACCATTCCTTATGACAAGAACCTCGTGAAAGCCGAAACAGATAAGCTGACAAAATATCTGGACCTGGCTCACGAGGTGACCGACATGTGGGGTGGTCTGCCGGCCGAAATTATTCCTGTGGTCGTTTCTGCGAACGGGTTAATCCCAGTTAGCCTCTCGGGTCATCTGAGGCGACTGGGACTCCGTGACGGACCGCTCCAAGCTCAAATGCAGAAGGCGGTGCTCCTCGATACCGCCCGCATTGTCCGCCGGTTTCTTTCCATTTCCCCCTAACCCTCGGCCGTTTGGTCTCCCCTGCCGAGGGCTTCCATCTGGTTGGGTTTTTATATATTTATGTAATTTTTATGTACTTATTTTATTTTATTGATATTTATGTAAGTATATCATTTTCATTTTCAATTAGGTATAAATTTATACAACCCAACCAGATGAGAAAACTATACAAATACCCCACAATAATAATAATAAGATGGCGATAAGCTCGACGTTTGTCGAGCTTGTCGCCATCCCGGTGAGTCACTTAGGCATGTCATCTCCGGGTGTTCGGCGCTTTCTAACTCTGAGTATTTGCACAGGCATAACTTAGTAGCCAGGATTCTACACCAGGAACTCGCTCTGAAATGCGACCTCGTGGATTAGAAACTGCCGTATTACAAGTACTTGCCGGAAGCCTTGCTTGAAAATGACCGCGCCAGGCTCTACTGGGACCGGGCCATCATCACAGACAGGACTATTCTTGCGAATAAGCCTGATATTGTGCTGATGGACCGGGCACAGTCAAGGATATTTTTGGTCGACATTACCATTCCTCATGACGAGAACCTCGTGAAAGCCAAAACAGATAAGCTGACAAAATATCTGGATCTGGCTCACGAGGTGACCGACATGTGGGGTGGATTGCCGGTCGAAATTATACCTGTAGTCGTCTCTGCGAATCGGTTAATTCCAGTCAGCCTCTCGGGTCATCTGAGGCGACTGGGACTCCGTGATGGATCGCTCCAAGCTTAAATGCAGAAGGCGGTACCGCCCGCATCGTCCGATTTCTTTCCCTTATCCCCTAACCCTCGGCCGTTTGGTCTCCCCTGCCGAGGGCTTCCATCTGGTTGGGTTTTTATATATTTATGTACTTTTTATGTATTTATTTTATTTTATTGATATTCATGTACATTTAGAATGTTTAATTACAATTATATATTTATATTGCCCAACCAGATGAGAAAACTTTATAGATACCAAATAATAATAACAAATCTTTGTTTCATTTCCAATTACACATGTTTACGTACAGGAACAAATATGATTACAATTAAATAAAGTAACAATAAGTCTAACAAAAATAACATGCTATGATAAAATTAAAACTATGTGTAGCTTAATAATGTAGAATATACAAAAGAAAAATAAAAAAGTCATGTTTATAATATTAGCTACCTGCCTGAACTAGGTTGAGTACCTGTGTTTCAGACATCACTTATACAATCGGTTTAATAATGTATGACACTAGATATTTAAATAATTAAACTATATTATATAGTTAATAAAATAACTAAATAACAATTATTTGTTACCTACAATTAATACAAACTATTTTAGAATTTCTAACAACTTCTCTGTGTCTTCGTAATTTAATTTATTTAGAAATTCCCTTACACTTATATTACAGTTCTTGTAACTTAGACTATATACATTTAGTGACTTGTTTAGCTTTTTATACATAAAAAGCTCCTAAAAATATGTAAAATTTGTTCAGAAATGCGTGTTTGGTTTGAGGGTTTACACAAACTAAGTCCATTCTTCTCCTATCTATGAATTTTAAGTTAAATGGAAGTTCCGTATGCTGTCCTTATATGATGTTCAGGATAAACAACTGACGGACAGTTAGTACACTACGTGCCAAGTACAGTTGATGTGTAAGAAACATGAATGGACGGAAAGTGGCTACCTTTAGAACTGCTCTCTGAGCACGTTTTAGTGGGAGCAATATTGTTTTAGAAGCACCACCCCAGGAAAAAATGCCATAAGTGAGTATGGGTTGACACAAAGCTAAATAGACCTGTCTTATCAATTTGAAGTCAGCGATGTTACGAAGGTATTTAAAACATATATTAATTTACGAACTCTAGGACAAATTAAATCGATGTGCTTGCGGAAATTTAAATTTGTGTCAAGCGTGATACCTAAATATTTTATATTGTCTGTTTTTGTTAATGCAACACATACATATGCAGTGTCATCATACGAGTTACAATGATGAGCGTAAATATTTAGGTGAGTAGGTATGTTATTATTTCTCATTAAGAATAACATATATTGTGTTTTATTTGCGTTTAGACGTAGGATATTATTAAGAAGCCAATTAGATACTATGTTAAAGCCTTGCTGAGCGTATTTATAAACCTCATCTCGTGATTTAGCTGAGAATAACAGGGCTGTGTCATCCGCATACGACATTATGACACCATTTTGAAGTTGAAGATTGCATTAAGTCATTTATATAAATTAGGAACAATGTAGGCCCCAGAATAATGCCCTGTGGGATTCCATAAGAACTGTTTTGTAATTCAGTACTTGTATACTCACAGATTTTTACACATTGAAAGCGATCACTGAGATAATCGGAAAAAAATTGTAGTTGAGTTCCCCTTATGCCAAGTGTTTCAAGCTTTTGTAATAGTATAGGGCAAGAGATAGTATAAAATGCTTTGGCAAGGTCTAAAAAGATCCCAGTTGAGTGCATACCATTGTCAAGATATCTTATTATTACATGATTTCTTAGGCCTAAAACCAAATTGTCTGTTTGACTGAAAGTTATTAGTTTTCAGGTATTTTATTAACCTAGTATTTATGAACTTTTCTAAAATTTTAGATAAACCAGATAAAACTGAAATCGGCCTATAGTTATTAACTAAGTTTTTATCACCAGCTTTGTAAATAGGAGAAACCACTGTTTTTTAAGCACTTTCGGGAAAATACCATTTGATAGGCATAATTGAAAGATATGTGTTAACGGGGCGGCCAGTAAATGTTTAAATTATTTGAGTATGGGATTAGGTATATTGTCCCATCCAACTGCATAATCTTCTTTTAAGCCAGATATTATACTTAAAATCTCATCAATATCGGTATATAACAATACAAAATAATTTAACTTAGAAAAGGATGTGGGCATAAAAATTGAATTACGAGTGTTGCTTAATTTTTAAGTTGTCTCTGCTATTTTTTTGCCAACATTAATAAAATAATTATTTACTTTATTGGTTGCTTCGTTTGGGCTTTTGTCTGATGACAGTAGATCAAGTGGGGGTCCAAGACTTTTTGAACTGAAGGTATTATTTTTAATGAACTACAAGTTTACTGATTTTACCGGCCTTTTGTAAAACATTTTTATCATATTGTATTTTGATGTTTTTAATAGTTTATTGCAAAAATTCCTATATCTTTTATAAGTAGCAGAAAGTATTAAATTATCAGGAGAAAATTTAGATTAATTTTAAATGGAGTTTGTCTCTATTTCTTATACAGCGGACGAGACCAGGTGTTATCCAAGGTTTAATATTATAATACTTATGTGACAGTTTTATTGTTGATGTATTATTCATTATTGCATATTGTAAAGAATTTATAAAGTAACTCAAGGACGTATTTGCATCGTCAGAGCAATAAACAAAGTCAAAATTAATGCTACGAATGTGATTTTCAAGGTTCGTCATATGGACTTTACTGTAGTTGCGTATGCAGTTTTTCCTAGGTAAGGCTAATTGTAATGTTAGTAAAAATGCTTGATAATCAGTAAGCGAGGAATTAGTAACTAATGTTAAAAGAGGTTTATTTGGTTTAATCACAAAATGGTCTTAACAAGAGCCGCTTTGATGTGTAGGGTGGTAATGTGTTGGTAATAGTCGATGAAAAAAGCAAATATTTAGGTAGTTATGTCCATGGTTATCTGTTTTCTCAGGGGTATTGTTAATATTTATATCACAGGTTAGGATTATATTTTTATACGTGCTTAATTTTTTTGAGGTAATATCAAGGGACTCTAGAAATCTATCAATACTTTGTGAAGGAGGTTTGTAAATTACGATAACAATCGTCTCGGAATTAATTCGAATGATTAAGCAATTACTATCCTGGAATGTAGGTTCTGTGAATGTTACTTTTAAATTATTTTTAACATAGATTACTAAACCATCGTTATGATTAATGTTTTTTTCGGTTTTGTGTAAAGAATAGCCATCTAGAATCGGTAAGTGGGGTGGGAGGTTTGACAGCCAACATTATATAAGGACAATAATATCACATTTGATATCCAGTCTATGCAACAAAACTTCAAACCCGGTTTTACTCCGAATTATGCTTCTAATATTTTGTGTAAGTAAGATTAACTTATTTTCAGTACGTGGAAGGAAGTGTTTACAGTCATCAATATTACATGTTTTATCTTCAGACACAGAAAAATTGTCTAAGTCTTTGAGTAATTGATTCGCCATACTTAATCTTGAAGATAAACTAAAAGTAGTGTTTAAGAGCTAAGTAAATAATATAATACGCGGCGCTCTTAGGCGCCCTCATAGTCTATGGAGTCGATATACTTGTCCTCTGTGAATTTACGTGCTGGACAGCTTTCATCACCAGTTTTGTGGTGGCATTTTCTTTTAAGACGTTTATACTTCGCGCAAACAGGGGCATGAGCTTTGTTATTACATTCCTTAAAGAAGCTCTCCACAGTAGTTACATGTAGGGCTACTTTCCCGACAAAATTTGGCTGAATGAACAAACTGCTGGCAGTTGAAGCATCTTGTTACTATTGTAAAGTCTCTGACTGGCCATGAGTTCCAATTAATATATATTCTTTCTTGATTAATAAGGGCCTTCCTGATACTAGGTGGCACTTCGACAATGTAGTTACAGGTAGGAAGGTTTTTCTTACCTGATTTATGGCTCAGTATGACTGTTGCCAGGAAGGACTCACGCGTGGCATTGGGAAATTTATCGGCAATATTTTGTTCGAAGATGCACTCGAACACTTCTTTATCCGTGAGGGCTACAGGGACACCAACAATTGCAATCCTTGGACGTTTAGTCGGCTCTTCTATGGTAAGGCCAGAAGATACAAGCTTCTCGGAGTTCTTTAATTTGTCGATATCTCCTTTTGTCTCAGCGCTAATTATAACTCCCCCATTTTTGACCTTCCTCATGCCCCAGACATGTAGTTTGAGTTCTTCTGGGGATATTATTTTTTGTAAGAGGCACTTCATGTCATCACTGGATTCGGACTTGTCCCTCGGGTAAATTGCTAGGGTACTCAAATTGATTGGACGAATGAGGGTTTGGCCACCTTTTTTGACCATGTCCGCAAAAGTGTTTCCAGAGTCCGGTTTTGATGACTCTTCGATACTATTCTTGAGTTCCTGCAGCTTTTGGGACAGGTCAAGTTGGTTCTGCAGAGATGCGATGGAGGTGTGGGCTTTAATGACATCCATTTTGAGGGACATGTACTGGACTACCAATTGTGATGTACTGTGGCTTACTTTTCGACAAAGCAAGCTGAAGCGCATTTTTTGATCCGAGTTAAATTTTCCTTCTGTAGCGATGGAACACACCTCGTTATGGCACAGGTAAATAGTTGTCATCCAATGCTGCAACTCAGGAGTTGGAATTGTTTTGATTGGTTCGCTTGAAGTGGGTGTCTGCATGACAGTGGGTGGGGTTGATGGAGGCGGGGTGCGAGTGGTCCTGGCACTCCGGTTGAAGGGTCTGTTCTCCATTTTAGTACCTATTCTAGATTAAGCTAAAACATTTCAACAAAATCTCTAACACAAATATAACTAAAGTATGTCACGGATACTACCGGTATTGTAATAACGAGGTCACGGCTAAGCACATACTTATTTAATTATTTTAATTACTATATGACACGTCTGTACACAATAACGTGCACTTACGAACTTTGATTCTTTATTGAGGATAAATGTAGATGTCTATGGGTCACAGCAACCACTTACCATTAGGTGGACTGCGTGCTCGTTTGTCACCCTATCCTATAAAGAAAGTATTATTCTATTTAATTTAAATGATAATATGAATGATATATAATCAACAATTTAACTAGATATTATGCCTTCAGAGTTTTTATCTAATGGCAGATCCCGTCTCTCACTTTAGGTTATATGGTAATAATAATGTCCTCCAAACTGAATTTCGGTCACGTTGGCCAGTCTGAATTGAGTCTAGCTTTCTATGCAGGACAGGATTATATTGTAAGGTATATATTGCTTGAGTGTATACGCAAGTACAGGTGTTCTCTCTTTTCCCTCAGTTTCATCGTCCTATAGGATGGCAATCCGACAAGACCGGAGAGAAATCAGGCGCAGAACCTACGGCTTTACGTACTTTCTGAGGCACGGGGTTGAAACACGGGTTACTTCTCAGAATTTCAATTTTTTACGACTGATAGACCAACGGGACAGTCAAGTTCATGGTATAACATGATATGTCATGATATAAGACATAGTAAATTAAAATATTTTATTACTTTCTTTCCAACCTAAATTATAAATGATATAAGACTAAGTACCTAGTAAATTTACGAATTATTCGTTATATTTGACATTAGCTGTTCCACGCGACTTTGCCCGCGTGAAATTTAGGGTTTTTTTTTTTGCGCGGAAATCCAATTATTTTTCTAAAATAAAAGTAGCCTCAGGTACTTATATATATTATATACTTATATTATATACTTATATACTTATATTATCAGCTATCTGCCAGTGAAATACGGTCCAGCGATTTCGGAGATTAGCCGGAACAAACACACTGTTTTAAAAATTGTATTTTTGTTATAAGTTGTAGTGTTATGGTACTTACATATCATTTTACACTATTTTAAATTTATTTTTCCATTTTGTTTTTGATTTTCTGCATTCATATTTTGCATCACCTTTATTTCCATAGGATCCTGTAACGTTTTTACACAATAACAAATCATTTTCACTTCGTATTTTCACGCTATCAGCACTTTTTAAATCGGTGTCGATGGAGTCTTACCTTTTTCGATCTTTTATTTAGTTCTCCGTAACTCTGCAATGTCGGGTTTCGTGCGCGCTGTTGCGCTATTTTTTTCCTATATCAATAATATCTCATTTCTTACTTAAATCTTGTCGTTTTTTAATTATAAGCCTGAAACCAAAAATTGTTAGTTTTTGACATCGTTATTTATTTGGTTGTCATGGCAATTTTTATTCAAATTCGTTACCGGTCTGATGTTTTTATTTCAATATTTCCACATAAATACTCTATTTTGCTCTGGGTCATTTACAAAAATTTCCTTTTAATTTAAATAATTTCCCGTTCTCTCTAAAAAGGTATAAAAGCCGAACCATCGGTGAATACAGACACTCGCTTCAGCTTCCAAACTTGAAGCATCTCCTAAAGGCCTTATCCCGGGGCCGCACTGCCCCGGGATCCTGCAAGCCTCTATCTACACCTGAAGTCGTCGGCGTAGTCTACTCCAAGCGCGGGGCCGCACTGCTCCGGGATCCTGCGAGCCTCTGTCTTCACCTGAAGTCGTCGGCGTAGCCTACTCCAAGCACGGGGCCGCACTGCTCCGGGATCCTGCAAGCCTCAGTCTTCACCCGAAGTCGTCGCCTAACCTACTCCAAGTGCGGGGCCGCACTACTCCGGGATTCCGCAAGCCTTCCTTCATCTGGAGTCGTCGCCTGCACCTCCACCTACTAGTGCCCGTGCTATCTTTAGGCGCTGCGACTGTTTACTCCAGGCGCTGAGAGCGCCTACCCCAAGCGCTACGTGTGCCAACTCCAGACGCTGCGTGTGCCTAGACCAGGCGCTGCGTGCCACCACCGCCAAGAAACTCCAAGCTCAGCGTGTGCCTACTCCTACTCCAAGCGCAGCGTGTGCCACTTTGACCTTCAGGCTCCGCTTCAATATTTTTCTATCTTTATTTTATATCTAATTGTAATTTCACGTCACCCATCACCATCATCATACTTCATTTTTTTATATAAAATTGTAAATATCTTTTTCAAATTTAATTTTTTTTTTATCGTCACGCACAATCCCTGACGGGGTAGCCAGAGAGAACAGATCGCCAAGTGTCACGATCCTTACATACCTCTTTCGCTTCTTTCAGATTCATCATCTTCTTCATACATGCACGTCTAGGTATCCGAGTACTCTTGACCCTCCCCTCTTCGAGCAATTTGCTCACATGGTCTTCGAAAGTTAGTCTCGGTCTACCTCGACACCTTTTAATATTAACTTTCGCGCTATATATTTTCTTCACCATTCGGTCTTCACTCATTCGCTCAACGTGCCCAAACCATCGAAGCACGCCCTTATCAATTTTTGTGATCAGGTCATCTTTCAAACCTGCCATATTGCGAATCTCTTCGTTTCGCTTTCGGTCAGCCATGGTGACGCCGCACATTTTACGAAGAGATCGCATCTCCACTGCATTCAACTTGCTTTTATGCTTCTTCTGGCATACCCAGGTTTCGCTGCCATATAACAAAGTCGGTACCAACACTGCGTTATGTATTGCAAGGCGTGCACTCTTCACTACGCCTTGCCTTTTGACTAACGCAGTCAGGGCACCATTGACTTTGTTCCCGGCAGCGACACGACTGTCCACATCTAAATCACTTCTTCCATCCCGGCTAAAAGCACTCCCCAAGTATACAATTTCATTTAACTGTTCTAGACATTCCTGATTTACCCATATTTCACACTTCGTTCTCTCTTCGTCCCTTTCAAATACCAGAACCTTAGTTTTATTAGCATTCAAGCGGAGACCTTTAATTTCACATTCCTCTTTCATACACGTGACTAATGCCTGCAGTTCTGCCTCTGATGGTGCAATAAGCACTGCATCATCAGCATACAGCAGACAATTTACTTTAATGTCACCCAATTTCACACCCAAACAGCTATCTTTCAGTTTCTGTAAACAGCTGTCGAGATACAGTATGAACAGCCAGGAAGACATGACACAACCCTGTTTTACGCCCGTTTGGACGCTAAACATGGGTGACAGGTCATGCCCTACCCGCACACAGGCTTTACAGTCACAGTAAAGTGACTGCACAGCCCTTAGCAATCGACCATCCACACCATACCCCGGCAACAGTTCCCACATTTTCTGCCTTACAACCTTATCAAATGCTTTCTCAAGATCCACAAAAGCACAGAAAATCTTCTGGTTAGCAGCCAGAAGCTTTTCCGTGATCATGCGGAGAGAAAACATTTGATCCGTGCATCCTCTTCCAGGTCTAAATCCGCATTGTGCCTCCCATAGAAATCTTTCCGATTTCTCTTGCATCCTACGTGTCAAAACCTTCGAATAAACTTTACTTGCTAAACTGGTCAAGCTGATCGCCCGATAGCACCCGCAGTCAAAATGTGAACCTTTACCTTTATATAAAGGCACAATGACTGCGGATCGCCAATCATCCGGGACATCCCCCGTCCGCCAGCACAAATTGCACAGCAGATGAAAGCTGTCCCAGACGCGAGGCCCACCATACTTGACCATTTCAGCAGTAACTCTGTCTAGTCCCGCAGCCTTACCACATTTCAAACTTCGAATCGCACGTTCAATCTCTTTCATACTGATGACCTCAGTGTCATCGAGGTCCGGGTCTGGCGTACCAGTCTCGACGTCATCCCCGGATCCCTCACTAAGATCATCACACGCATACATTTCTCTATAAAATTCGCTCCATCGCTGCATGACGTCCGATTTTTCTGAGAGGACGTCATTAGTTCTCGAAAGCACTTTGTTCATTCTTAAGGCCGTCGCACCACTTCGGGTCCTTCCAACCTCTTTCCAGAAGAGTTTGGAGTTCTCCTTAAAGTTGTGCGACAACCTTTCGTCCGCTTCCATTCTACACCTTTCACGCACTTCCTCAATCGATGCTTTCGCGTGAACTTTCTGCAGCTTATATCTTTCTTTCATCTTCTCTCTTATATCCTTATCATTACTAGAGGCCAAGTAGTCTAACCATGCTTTCTTCTTCTTCTTTACAGCTTCTTTCACTTCATCATTCCACCATGCATCTCTTCTTTTACTACTGCCTCTTTTAATCGTTCCACACACTTCTTCCGCTGCACTTACCATTCCATCCCTAAGGTTCTGCCATGTTCTTTCAACACATTCTTTTCTGCCATCAATGTTGTCAAGCTTTTCGGCTACCCTCGCATGATATTTGTCCCTAGTATCCGCTTCCTGAAGCTTCCAGCTTCGGATGCGACAGACCGACTGTGGTTCTGTTACTGCCGTCCGGTAGCGCCAACCCGCGAACAGACCCCTAAATCTAGTAATCACTAGATAGTGATCCGTTCCCAGGTCAGCACCCCTGAACACTCGCGTATCCATCACCTGTTTTCGCAGTCGGTCATCCACCAGGAACAAATCGATCATACTTCTCTCATTCTTACTTTCTCTAGTATACATATGGATCTTCTTGTGATTAAACATAGTGTTTGTCACAAGAAGACCCTTTTCCTTGCATACCGCCAGTATAAGCTTGCCAGCATCATTAACCCTTTTATCGCCAAACTTTCCAAGCACCGACTCGTACCCTGGTCGAGCGGTACCAACCCATCCATTCAAATCACCACATACAACAATTCTTTCGTTTCCCCTAGCCAAATCTAGAACTTCTCTTACATTCTCCCAAAACTCCTCCAGCTCAGCCCTGGACGAAGAAGCTACCGGTGCATAAACAGCCAAAAGGAATAACTTCGCCAGTCCCAATTTAAAGCGAACCCAGAGAAGTCTTGAGTTCACAACCTTATATTCAGTCATAACATCGACCAACCGAGACGACAGCAGCACCCCCACTCCCTGGCGGGCGCTCTCGCTCTCCGGGACTCCGGACCATAGAGCTAACGCCCCGCCAGGAAGCTCTTCAGTACCACTGCCCTTCCGTTTGGTCTCCGACATACACACGACATCTAATTCTCTTTCTTTCATTATTTCGATCAACTCATTCGTCTTATCTCTCATGCCTCCTCTAACATTCCACGTGCCAAATCTGCACTCTGTCCTCCACCTTCCGCCGTGTCGGGCTGTGCGTGACGGGTGGCGGTCCCCATCGCCGCTTTGCGCGCTGCAGTCCACACCAACGGGGACGAGCTGGTGTGCGTCGCCTTGGGGGGACGCCCTAACCCTCGTTGACATGGGTGCGCAGCTAAGTAGAATTGCAGCCCTGAAAAGGGCTGGCAGGGGTCGCGACGAGCATGCTTCTACAGTGACCCCAATCACTCAAATTTTAAATATATTATTTTCTTGTTCTACTTTTGTTGTTTTGTTGTTTTTAGGTAAGGTTCTTTTTTTTTAATTATCGCTTCACGACAAAGTGACGTATATACCATACTTTCAAAAAAAATATAGTAAAATACTGTTATTTTGACATTACAAACAGACGCTTCGATTTTATTAAATTGAAAATAATTTCAGTTCCGTTCTTTGTGAGACAAAAGTTTCCTGAACAGTGCAATCCGATACTTTTCCAATTAAATTTTAATCAAGCCCAAAGCTTGCAACGTTTTGAATAGCTTTGAAGCCTTTGTTCAATTACGTACTTCGTCGTTTGACATCGTAATCAAGCCGTGGTGGTGTTATTAGAGGATTTATCATCCTATTAAATTCTACGAGCTTAGTGAGAGGCGACAACATATACGTTGTCACCCTGAGAAGTTCAATGAAATGTCGCATAGCCCTTAAATATACTGGGGAGCTAAGTATAGTTACGGGCTAACTCTTGTAAACCAGAAAAAAGCAGTGCAGACACTTCTTTTTGGCAACAGAAACAAGTCTCACAGAATACCAGCGTAAAATATCAGCTTAACACTGTTGTGTTTCGTATGGTGAGTGTAGAGAACCGGAGACCCTTTTTACTAAAAAAAGACGGATTCCATCTTCGTCCTCACGGGTGACAACGCATCTGCATTTTGATTCGTAAACGAGGAAAGATGTAGGTGGACTGTGTGCTCGTTTGTTACCTTATCCTATAAAAAAAGTATAAGTGTGGTACCTACTCCGACGGAAGAAATGGAAGACAGAAAAGGAATTTGACGTCTCCGTGGCGCAGTGGCTTAACAATGACTTGCTGCGCTGGAGGTCGCGGGTTCAAATCCCGCACGGAGCAAGTATTTGTATGGCCTGCAAATATTGTTCCGAGTCTGGATCTTTGTCCTTGTGCAATTTATGTGTGTAAACTGCCTCTACGGTACAGGAAAAAATCCTGGTGTAGCGATTTAAAAAAAAAAAGAAAAAAGAATTCTTACACAAAGTACGACATAAAAGAGATGGTTTGATCTGCACTCGGCAACCTGCCAGATCAGTGTGGACAGTATGGGCAAATATTTGAAATGTTGGTTATTCAAAATAGGCTATAATAAATCGGAATTTTAGTCAGAAGTTCAACATCAAAAAATCTATTAAAATTCACTGCTGAATTTAAACTGTGAAATATAATTTTCATTCTCATAGAGATGTAAGAATAGCTACTATCCGATACCTTCCTGTGGGTGTCGTAAGAGGCGATTGAGAGATACAAACCAGCAGCGTTTATCTTACAACAAATTAAAAATCCTGCTGTTTCCAACCCACTTGTCAAACCTGGCATATAGAAAACATACCACCAATGAGACAAATCACTGCCGTGGTTTGTTGATAGACTGTATCGGTATTTTGTATTACGAAAAAATTTTATCTGAAAAATCATCTAAAAGAGAATTAGTATCCTCAATTACTAATACCAACACCAAGGTAAAAGCACTTACGAAAATAGCCCCTTAACTATGTATCAAAGGCTTCTCAAAATATTACGGTAGTATCGAATGTTGGACACATGCCAAATCCATGCTTGAAAAATCTACTGAGAATCTATCCCAACTGTTGTAGGCATTAGACATATCGAAATGTAGGATTGTTCTAAAAGGGAGATTTGTTGGATGTGTTGGTATAAAATAATATTTTGTGTGTATGTGTGAATAATATGCTGCTAACCACACCTTTATATCTATCCCTATTTATGATCGATACGTTATCGACGTTAAGAAGAAAAACCCGCTAAATCTAGTTTTGGACAAAAGGGCTGCTTTCTCCTCAAGGAATAATGCAACTTCTGTGGTTTTCCGTTTTGTATGATTAGACAACCAGCGTTATTACAGACTGTGAGATATTTCATCACAGTCCTCGTTTGTCACAATGCATCAGAAGCCTTCTTAATTTCACGATAAATGCGGGAGTCCATGGGCTGCAGAAGCAACTTACCTACCATCAGGTTAACTTGTAACCGCTTGTTATTAAACCCTTACGTTGCCGCGTGTACTATATATAGTTGCTATTTCTTTTTCTTCTTATTGCTATTCTCTTACAATTGATCTGGGAATCGAACAGTGCAAGTGTTAATACAATTGTATATCAAACAATAGAGTATCTGATATAGTTTGAATCGAACACATATATTTAATGTTCAATGTTTATTAAGCCTAGAAGACTGCAATGAAGTGGACGATATGAATAACAAGCTTGTGGAAACTGTCCTTGCGGTCGGAACTAAGTTCTGCAAGACCCATCGCAGAAAACACAAAAACTCTCCGATCACACTTATGGAATCTCACTGATCTCTCTTATTATAATGGCTCTCCAGCTCCTCAAAACGACAACTACTCGCGTGAGGATGTAATCAATGCGGTACTTCTGAAAACAGGTGGAAACCAGTACTTAAAGTTCTTTAAAAGCTCTTTAATTCCGTCCTCCATGGTTGCACAACTCCGGAGGCGTGGAGCAAATGTGTTGTGGTCTTGTTCTTCGAGAAAGGTGACAATGCTCTCTTGAAGAAACTACAGACCGATTTCCCTTCTGAGTCGCGTCTATGTGCTGTTTTCGGGAGTTGTTACGAATCATCTCGCACGTAGACTCGACGACTTTCAGCCTCCTGAACTAACCAGTTTCCGAAAAGACTTTAGCATCATAAATCATATACATACTCTTCGGCAAATTGAACAGAAGACCAAAGTGTACAATTTGTCACTTTTTCTTTCGTACTTGGACTATGAGAAAGCCTTTGATTTCGTCAACTTGACACGCGCTGAATGGACTGCCGCCTGCAGCGGTGTCAAGTTGACTAGCGGTATATCAAAGTGCTGAAGTGTTTGAACAGTAGAGCTACGATGGCTATACGAGTACAGAACCAGAGTACGAAACCTATCGAACTGCATAGAGGTGTAAGACAGGGTGACGCTATATCCCCGAAACTCTTCAACGCTGCATTGTAAGACGTTTTCATGATACTGCACTAGAAATGATATGGTACTAACATCAATGGCGAGTACATTACTCAGCTTCGATTTGCCGATGATATAGTCCTTTTGGCAGAATCGCTAGAGCACCTAAGCACTATGATTTATTACCTCAATAGTGTATGCGAACGGATAGGTTTTAGGATGAACCTGGATAAAACAAAAGCCATGAGTAACGTCCATGTCAAATTTAAATTCAAATTTATTTATTGGCAGAATGTAGTACATAATATTAAGATGTTGTTATTTATTAAAAACCTTAACCTTACGTTCTGCCATGATAACGGCATGCAATATCTTTACAATACACAAAAATATTATTATTAAAATTTAATGAGGTAAATTATTAAAGAAAAATAATTATGTAATTATTTAAAAACATTTTAGCGTCACGTTTTTAAATTACGATAAATACATGTCAAAAATTTAATTAATTATGTAAATGTTTATTATATATACATAAATGTCAAATAACTAAATTAAATTAAAAAATGCCAAAAAAAAAATTAGATCAAAAAAAAATTATCAGTTTCTCCATATTTCACCATTATTGTAGATTTCTTTATAAGTCATATATTCGTCTAAACTTTGAAAATATTTTTTTGCCAGCCATTCTGTGAGTTTCCTTTTAAAAATAACGAAAGGGAAAGGGAAGTCTTTAAAATGTTAGGCTATTTATTATAAACTCTAATAGCATTTATAAATACATTTCTTTTAATATATCAAGCATGCATTGAGGTAGATAGAGTTTAAATTTATTTCTTGGCACGGATGGCACTTCTACAGACTAAACTTAAGTTAATGGTGAAATATTGTGGATGCTGATTGACAAAAACACAAATTTCCCGTATGTACATACAAACTAGAGGCAGTGTGTGAAATTTATGAAATAAAGGTTTGCAACTATCTAAAGAACACGCTCTACAAATAGCTCTTACACATTTTTTTTAATAATAGAATAATTTTTATTAAATATATATTACATGTGTAATTCTTATTCTTTTGAACACGAAAGGTCCTGCCAACCTCAATCGAGTTGCCTCACAACAAGAGGCCGTATGAAAGCACTGAGGAGATATAGCCGTGGTAAGCGCTCAGTGCCGCTTCAGTAGACACTGTCAATCGTAGCTGTTTTTTAGCAAAAACAAATCTCTCAAGCTTATCACATACATACTCTATATGAGTCTTCCAGTCACAGTGCCAGTCAACCATTAATCCTAAAAATGTTGTACAGTTGACTTCATCAATTTTTGTACTATCATAACAAGTCACACCTATGGCGGTAGTTGTTGGGAGCACCAAGCTCGAAGTTGTTGACGAATATATATACCTGAGACAAATAGTCTGACTAGGTAAGTCCAACTTCAACCGAGGGATCAATCGACGGTTTCAACTCAGCTTGGCAGCGTTCGGGAGATTCACACTTCTTCTCGTCAGGCATACCTCAAAACCTCAAAATAAAATTGCTCAACCAGTGCGTGTTTCCACTGATAACCTATGGATCTGAGACGTGGTCCTTCACTGCTGGCCGTATGAGGAAGTTCATGGTCACTCAGCGAGCTATGGAGGGGGTTATATTCGGGGTTTTTTGCACGATAGACTTAAAGACGGGGAAAACCGCAGTAGAACCAGGGTAACCGACATATTCCAACGATTAGTAAGCTGAAGTGGCAATGGGCCGGCCATATAGCTCGAAGAACCGACAACCGGTAGAAAAGAAAGGTTCTCGAGTGCCAGCCTCGTACCGGTAGGCGAAGTGTAGGGCGACCCCCCACTCTATTGAGTGACGACTCGTAGAACGTGCTTTGTGACCTATGTTCTGACTTGTGGATGGCTGTAATAATGGTGAATGATAATAGATATTTAAAAATACCTATGTTACCACTTCTTACTTACTTCTTCCGCTCGCAATTTTAGTAATTGTTAAATTTAGTAGACGTATTAACGATTAGAAGTACCAGATGCCTCGCATCTTAACTCTTACAGAGTCAAGCTGCTGCCTATCCCCAGTCTCATTATTTTACGTCTGTTGGAATGTGATGGTGTACTATCATCTTTCGCAATAATACTTTTCTGGTATTTCGAATAGCCTTCTCCAAAGATACCTGCGGGACAAAATTTTATGATGGGATCTCTCGTTACAGAACTCACCACCATACAATACAAACTTAAAATACAGTCTATCCAAGTCCACTGATGAACATAACCTTTCTATAGATTCTCACGTTATATATATAGAGTTCTCACGCTATACAGACGGGTTGGAAACCACAGTTTTTTTTTCTCTCTAGTTGTTATTAAGAAGATGTTGGCAATCATCACCTGGTTTTTTTCCCTCTGTCATATCCTACGAAACCAATAGCCTTTCCATTGTTTTAAGATTAAGGTCATCTGAGGATTAAACTGGATTAGATTTAGTCGCCGCCAATCCGAGACTTTGTTCAGCAAAGACTCGAATTCAGATAAAAGTTTTTTCCGGTACTCGGCAACGTTTTCCCAAGAAATATTGATATGGCCGGTGTATAGAGCATCACCAGTGCATCCCCATAGCAATGAATGTTATCGGTTTGCAACATATCATTGATTTGCAGAAGAAACAGTGTTGATGATAGCACGCGGATTTGTAGAACAGCAGCATTAATAGGCTTGTAGTCGGAGCATGCACCGTCTACAACGACTTTGATGCTCCGATCTGCAAGAAAGCTGGTGATCCAATAGCAAAATTTCTCGGGAAACCCATAGAAAGGGGGCTTCAAAAGAAGCGCTTTGTGTCAAGCCCGATCAGAGGCCTTCGCAATGTCCAAAATAACGGCCAATACCTCCCCCTTGGAATCTACTGCCTCCGCCTATCTATGAGCCAGGTAGACCAGAAGATCACCAGCTGATCGACCCCAACAAAAACCGTATTGTCGGTCACTTATCAGCTGGTGATTCTCAAGGTACCGCATGAGCTGGCAGTTAATAATGGATTCCATTATTTTGGAGAACAAGGAGGTGATGGCGATAGGCCTGTAGTTACGCGGGTCTGAGCGTTCGCCTTTTTTAGGGATCGGGTGGACAAAATCCGTCTTCCTTGATTTCGGGACTACGCCTAGCGTGTAGAAGTACCGGAAAAGAAGCATTAGAATTGATGCCAACTCGGGAGCACACGTCCTCAACACGATTGGGGGGATTCCGTTAGGCCCACTCGACTTGTTGATGTCCAGGGAGAGGAGTGCTTTGCGAACCAAACGCTGTAAGAACCGCACATCCGGCATGGAGCACTAACATCGCGGGATGGGCAGCGGTGTGTTCCCCTCGTCACCGAGAGTCGAGTTGGACGCAAATAAAAAGCCTTGCAGATTGGCTTTCTTCTTTGCGTCATGGGCCAGTGAGTCGTCCTCCCTATGCAGAGATGGAAGAGATGGCTGACAAAAGTTCCCTTGGACAGCTTTGGCGAGAGACCAGAACGCACGGGTTCCCGAAGGAAGGCGAACTAGTATTTCTCCAATTCTTTCTATGTGATTTGACTTTGCCTTGGCAATAACTCTTTTGAAGGACCTGGAGACGGAATTATAAGTATTTTTAAGGGCGCTGGTGTTTACATCCCGGGACGTTGATGCGTCAGCCCAGGCGCTGTTGTATTCCTGCTTGTAGCGTGATGCTGTTTTACAGGAGCGACTAAACCATGGATGAGATCTGCCTACAATGGGCACCACAGAGGAAGGAATAAAAAATTTCATACCCTGAAGTACCATATCAGCAACAGAATCAGTAGCAAAGTTGGGATCGTCCGTTAAGAAGCAAACCCGCCCCCTAAGGTAGGAGGTAAAGAAAGACCGCATCCCATCTCAATCGGCCGACCTATAGTGCCAAACACGGCGGCAGCCTGCAAAAAGCAAGCGCAATTTTAGCGTGTGTGGCACCACACCCCAGACTAGACAATTTTTCGAGGAGTCAAGAGGGGCGTCTACGGAAACCTGATACCTGTCCGGATGAGAGGTCAGCAGAAGGTTCAACAGGGAAGGTGCATGATATTTCACATCTGGAATTCGTGTAAGCGTAGTAACTAGTCAGTGTCAGACCACATACCGTAGCAAAATCATGTACACTTCTCCCCATATGATCGGATAAACGTGAACCGAGCCATTAGGCGTGGTGCGCGTTAAAATCGTCAAGGATCACGATCTCTGTGGATGGGACCTGTGACGGAATCTGTAGCCATTTGGATGTGGTCGATGAGTCGGTCTGTTTTGGCATTACCGCTATGAGACCTATACAGGCACCCGTAGAGGCGCGGATGGTTATCGCTGTCTACAAGTAGCCAAAGGATGGACAGGTCCGAACTTTCAAGGCTGCCGAGGCGTCGAGAACAGATGGCCTCTCTGACGTATACGCAAACTCCAGTCTGATGCACAAAGGAGTGTTCCAGTTTGTACCCTGGGTAGAAGAGTTACGAAGTATCAGCCGGAGAGGAAACCTGCGCCTCGGGCAGAAAGAGCAAGTCCGGTTTCACCGTCTCGACATGGTAGTGGACGGCGTTTAAGTTCGAGTGAATTCCCCTAATATTGCAGAAATTCACAGTTAGCGTGGCAGAGGTCGCCTTAGTCTTGGTGCTCATTTTTCCCCGAGCAGTTGTTTTTTTTAGCAGAATTTTGCCCACCTGTCCCACCCAGAATACGCGGGGCAGCCTGAGCACCCACGCTCAGGAGTGGAGTAGCTCAGAGCTAGCTAGAGTGGTCGTGGATGCTCAGCGAGGTATTCTCCAGGGGTGCAGGTACACTCCTGGGTTAGTTTATCATTTAATTCCGCTACCATGTTTATTTGATTTGGATTGGGCATTGTATATTTTCTCTTTCTTTCACCTGACTTGACAACATACACCCATGAAGTTTTTTTTCTCTGTATATTTATGGCACAGTACCTTTCTACCCCGTCGGCCCCAATGAAATTGTTAATTGCAATTTTAAGTGCTGATTTACCAATTGCTCGGCGGTGAAGAAAAACATCGTGAGGAATCCTGCATGTCTGTGAAATGAGAAAAAAATATTTCGAAGACATGTGAAGTTCGCCAACACGCATTGGGGAAGCGCGACGGACATTTCTTTGCCCTAAAACCCTCTCAAAAATGAGAGGAACCTGTGCCCAGCAGTGGGACGTAAATAGGCTCCAACTTTACTTTAACTTTTTACTTTTCGAAAAACATAAGTTTCTCTCCTCCTTTCCTTTTCTTTCCTTTTCCTTTCCTTTTTCTTCTTTTTTAATATATATCGAGAATAGTACCAAAATTTACGAAATTTATTTACGTATTGTATTATTACGTACTGTCTCTCATTACCTGTATTCACAAATAAATAAAATTTGTAGTTTGAAATTTGTATTATTACAATAAGTTATTCTATGAAATATTTGACAAACGAGAGAGCTTAATTTTTACCTAGGAGTCATTTTAGTCGGTTTTATTCTGTTACCCAGTCATGTCACCAAGAAACTTGCATATACTGCTGTGGTCGGTATAATTAGTAAGAAAGCCCAAAGATGTTTCAATACAAGGTGTTACAATTTAATTAACTTGCAATGGACTGATTGCTCCATAGCCCTCTTAGACATGAAAGAAGGGCTGTGGCTAGCAGTGCAGTAGGATATTTAAAAACAGTCTTACTATAAGGATATACCAAAGAATAAGACTCGTTGGTCTAGTGGTCGTAAGCCCGATTGCTGATCATAAGGTCCCAGGTTCAAATCCCTTCATCAAGTAATTATCAGTAGCAGATCGTAGTTAGAAAATTGGCGGTGTTTCAACCCCGAACCTCGGAAATCCCGTAAAGCTATTGGTCCTGATAAAGCTGAAGCTGATATCTTTTCGGTCATGTCTGATTATCGTCCCATCGGTCTATGAGTATAAAGGAATAGTGAGTGAACTAGTGCTTGTGCCTACACTAGCACCAGCTCTGCGCAGATGTCTAGTCTCAATGTGTGATCAAAATTCGATCTGGATGACATTATTGTCGCTTTTCTTAAGCTGAAGTATAAATATAGTAAAAAGATTAAGCAATGTGAAAAATTAATGCGAGGCAATCGCAGCTAAGTTAGCTTTAAGTACAAAAACGTGTAATCGTAACCTCATATTCACTCCGTCGCCTATGTAATTTTTCAAGGACATGTCTATAGGGATTAGTCTGTCGTGGCTTTGTTTGGTATTTTCGGTCTTTTCTCAAAGATATTGCAACTTCACTATAATAATCCAATTTATAAGTAAAAATGTGCTTAGCGGCACGGAATGTGGCCCAAACGCACTATGATGATTATTATCAAAATGAACCGCGATACTGTTATTTTATGTCTTTGAAAACCTTTATTGTTTATTCAAATCTTAAAAGCAAATGATTAATAAACAAAACATGTGGTAACTTTCAAATTTTTTATTAAATAACAAAAAAGACATTAAGCACTAAGTTTAACAAAATGTTTATTAATGAATTTAACAAATTAAAGCTAACAGTAACTAACGTGAGTAGCGGGTTTTTCCACCTCTGGCCCTGATAACCGCCTGCATACAATCAGGCATGCTGTGGGTGATGTTTTTGATATCCCTTTGGGGTATTTCTTCCCAGGCGGCCATCAGAGCGGTTTTCAGTGCACTGAAATTCTCTGGAGGGTTGAGATTGGATCGGGTGCGACGTTTAAGCATGTCCCAGACATGTTCTATGGGATTCATGTCTGGCTTCGTACTCACCACTCCAATTTAAAAATTCTCACCTCCGATAGATAATCATTCAGGCATCGTGCGGTGTGTGGTCGGGCATTATCTTGCATTATCTTAAATTCTTTGCCCCCAATGAATTCCACATAGGATAAAACATGATCTTGGAGGATCTCTTCAATGTATTTCACAGCCGTTAAATGACCTTCAACTACCACTAACTCTGTACGTGCATCTGCACTGGTCCCTCCCTAAACCATTACGGATCCATCATGAAAGCTCACGATTTGCCTGGTGGTGATTGGCAGAACCTCTCTCCAAGCTTTCTCCACACACGGTAACGGCCATCTGGAGCTTTTAAGGCTACTCTGCATTCATCGGTCCACAGAACTTTACTCCACTACTCATGAGTCCAATTTATATGCTCGGTAGCGAACCGAAGTCGAACTACGCGATGATGCCGGAACAGTTCTGGACCTCGTGCCGGTCTTCGAGTACGCAGGTCCAGTTCCACTATTCTCCTTCTTATCATCCGCTTACTAACGTTGACCGCTCTTGCCGTTTTGCAGACGCTGCCTTATTTCAACCGCAGTAAGGAACGATTTCTCAAAATTGCGAGGGTGATAAATCGGTCATCCTGCGCTGATGTACACCTGATTTTGCCACTTCTTGGTCTCTTCGTGTACAGACCGGTCTGATCGTACCCTTTTAAGGCGTATTTAAGGGTTGTACCGGTACATTTAAAATTTCGCAATCTCTGGCTGCGTTCACCCTTGACTCCAAAGCAACAACTTGAGCAAGCTTGAGCAACTTGAGATGGAGTTACAGTCATTGTGTTCCGATTCTGAAAGCAAGAAAAGACTACACATTAACTGAAAACCGAAACCAAAAGAAAATTCACCAACAACAAAATGAGCCATCATTTTAAACATTAAATTTTAACTTACCTGTGTTTCGTGCGTTCTATCGACAAACTAACGCTGAAAGTCACAGAAATTAAAGAAATTAACTTTTTTTCGTGCTTGCCCTCTTAAATCAACAAAAACGTCTTGACAATCTGCCACTTGAAATTCTTATTCACTGCAACAAAATCGCCTGTTATCGCTTTGTTTATGTTTGGGCCACATGTCCGTGCCGCTAAGTGTATAATATGTTGGTAAGTTTATAATAAAACTAGCTGTGCACGCGGTTTCACCCACGTCATCACATGTCCGAGGTGCGCGACATGACCTAGTTCAAGCATTTTATAACGGCTAGGGTTTAAGCGTCGTTCGCGCGCCCAGCCAAGTATTGAATTATTTTAATTTTACATTATCTCTTAAACTATGCGTCCAAATAACATGGTATAAAGAACAAAGTTTATCTTCATAAAATTGTCTTAATGATGAAGTAACTTTCGTTCGTAAGGATAAATAGGCCATGCCTAATAATAACGCTCATAAATCACTTTTAAATATTCAATATTTTTTTGTCACAAAATACCAAATTATGGCTTATGTATAAGAAATAGACGTATGGTATCACGGACTTTTTTTTTAGACGGAGTAAAGGTCTATATTTTTCTAGAACATTGTATTTACGTATCCCTAACGATAAGACCAACGTACGCGGAATAAATCATTTCGAGAGTACTTTTTCTTCTAACTTTCTTAACAAATATCCATATTTAAAGCTAGCCGAGTAATATAGCTTAATGCTAGATAGCCTATACTATTCCACATGAATCTGGCTATAATATACAAAAAGAATTTTTCAAATGGGACTGGTAGTTCCAGAGATTAGCGCGTTTAAACAAACAAAAGAACAAAAAAACTCTTCCGTTTTATTATATTAGTATCATTGAGGTAATATGTTACTACGTACATATTACCTCAATGATTAGTATAGATATATGTGGAAGCTTTATATTGGTAACAAAGCATTCTACCTCAGTCAACAGGAGTGATGACATTTTTTTTTTGATTTTGAATGGATGAAAGATGTAGCTGTCTATGCTTGCACTTAGCACCCACTTTCCATTAGGTGCACGTGTGCTCGTTTGTCAATTGTCAACCTTAATTCAATAAAACTCTGTATGTTTGTATATATCTATGTAAGCGTGTTTGTCTGTTCTTTTGTAACTGTCTAAAACTTTGATAGAATATTTTCAGTTTGAGGTATCTTTAAACTTAACTTCGTCCACAAAAATTGCGTTTTTTAGTAAAAATAACAAAAAAAAAGCGATAAATTTGTAAAAAACAATATGACGCTTACACGAATCCTAACGAGCGTATCATTTTCTCCATCATGTTTTATATATTTTACTTGGCATAAAATAACAGACTTAATGAACTTTGGATATTCTTCATCAACAAGTCAAAAGATCTAAGCAATCTATCCAAAAAGTAGATGGCGTAATGCCAAGTAGAAAACAAATTAGAAGTTTGTCACTTAAAGAAGATCATCCATTATAGGCTATAGAAGTTACTGGTGAACATAGACTTTGCCTATGGATTTCCTATACAGTTTGGATTTTGCCAATGTTTTTGATAGTACATTTTCTTAAAGCCGGCCACCACTCTAAAGTCTACTGCTGAACATTTGCCATAGTTGCTACTCTTGGCAGGCGAAGACGCTGCTACCCATATCGCGTATCATTCCCCTCGTTTCATTAGATGATATGGGGTTGTGGATTCTCCAAGTCACTGTCACACGGCGAACTGCTTGTATTATCAAGAATATCGGTAGTACCTAGTATGAATAAATAGAGTAAGAATGGTAAAGACAAATTAAACAATCGATTCACTTATGTCTATATATTTTTAACATCTAGTATTATTACTTAGTACTAGTTCATACTGCTTAATAACATACCCCTCTTACAAACACGCATACATGTTATACACAAAGAGATACAATTTAACCGACTACATAAAGGAGGTACTCAATTCGACTGTATTTTTTATGCGTGTTACCTGAGAACTATTTTCTAGGTGAACCGATTTTGACGATTAATTTTTATTTAAAAGCTGGTGGTATAGTTGAAGCACGAATGGGTCGGCTTGACCGGGGAAGGATCACGCTCTCACAGAAATACCAGCGTAAAATAGCAGCTTGTCGCTGCTGTGTTTCTTATGGTGAGTTTAGACCCTTTTTACTGTAACCCAGGCATTCCATCTTAGTCCCTCACGGGTGACGACGATTCTGCGTTTTAATTTATAATCGAAGATATATGTCGATGTCTATGGGCAACCACCACCATCATGTGGACTGTATGCTCGTTTGTCAACCTTATCCTATAAAAAAAATCTCTGCGGATGGGACCTGTGACGGAATCTGTAGCCATTTGGATGTGGCCGATGAGTCGTCTGTTTCGGTATTACCGCTATGGGACGCATCAGGTGGACTGTATGCTCGTTTGTCAACCTTATCCTATAAAAAAACTCATTTTAATAATGATAAAGTTCCACATATTAATAGTGTTATTCCTTCTTTTTCTGTAATACTTTATATTAAATTAATTAGTTGTAGTAATTAGTCTGTTTACATATACAGAGAAAGACCACTGTAATCTGAAATACAGATATATTAATACAGTTTAGATACAAAAAAGTACATTTACAGCCTATATAGATCCTACAGCTCTGCACAAGACTCCTCTCATTTCTAAAAGTGTGTTAGAGAATGGTATTTTACATGGTGGAGCCATGCTGCAGCTATATTAGTAGTATAGTTGTAGCACGAATGGGTCGGCTCGAGCCGGGAAGGACCACGCTCTCACAGAATACCAGCGTCAAATAGCAGCTTAACACTGCTGTGTTTCGTATGGTGAGTGTAGAGAACCGGATACCCTTTTACTGGAAACGAGGCATTCTATCTTAGTCCTCACGGGTGCAACGCATCTGCATTTTGATTCGCAAACGAGGATAAATGTAGATGTCTATGGGCTACAGCAGCCACTTACCATCAGGTGGACTGTGTGATCGTTTGTCACCCTATACTATAAAAAAAAAGAAAATAGCGTATTGAACCTCCCATTTAGCTGTCTAAATTTTTTTAAATTTCTCATACATCCAGATTTCTGATAATTTTTTTCTTCACTGCAGAACACGTGGTAAATCGTGAATTAAAATAACCATTGATAAATTCATTGGTGCCAGTGGAGATTATGCCCAAGTTGATGGCGTGCTTGAAATTTAAATCAAATGCTTATCCCCTGAGTGATCACGGTATAAAATTTAGTCTTATTAAACATTTGTAGATCAAAGGTCACATGGCCAAAGGGGAATAAGGTAAAGGGTATATAATATAGCAGGCTCGGCGGGGTAGGACCACGCTCTCACAGAACGCCAGATTGAAATAGTAACTTAATGCTGCTGTGTTTCTTACGATAAGTGTAGAAGACCGGAGACTCTTCACTAGAAAAGAGACATTCCATCTTAGTCCTCAGGGATGATAACGCATCTGTATTTCGATTCTTAATCGAAGCTATGTAAAGATATCTATGGGTCTCGGCATCCGCTTATCATCAAGTGGACTGAGTGCTCGTTTCACGCTTACTCTATAAAACAACTTCTTTTTTTCTAAATGAATCCACAAAATCTCTAGAAGGTAGAGAAGTAGAGAAAGTATCTATATTTAATTTAACACTGCTTTCCTTATTTTTGAATTGAAATTAATTTGTCAACACACGGTACTATCGTTTAACTTTAAACATTCACGCAGAGTTTAATTTATAATCCATCATCTACTGATACATATTTTCTTCTCGGCATCTTGACAGTACTGAACTCAGTTTAAATTATAAAAAAAATTAATGTCACAGAACGCCCGGCAGATTTCAAACATCATAGTTGATGGTAGAATTTTGTAATTAATGAAACCAATAGAGATATGGCGTAAAAATAAATAAAATTATTAAAAAGAAATACAAAGTGCGTACACAAGGGCTGAACACGTCAAGTAAACTATAGTCCAATAGAAAGGCATACGCAGTATATAACTCACATAGTGAAGCAACAAAATGTGTGTATACGCGTAAACACACACATGAGATTCGTAAATGGTGCATTACGGAATAAGAGAGCTTCATGTCGTTTGTCGTCACGGCATACGAGTCAGTTTTATTGCCAAAACGCGTCAATAGATGTTTCACATCAAAATGGAATTAATTGAACCTACTTACCACAGATCGAACGAGCAGTTCAATGGTGAACCACACATTGCATATCAGCTCTATATAAAAGAACGCAATGTGCGGCTGACCATTATCAAGCCAGCCTGGGTAATTCTCTTCCATCGCTGTTGTGTTCTCGCTGTCTTCTTCTTCTGGATACGGCGTTGGCTCCAACACTCGAAGGTCTGGATGTGTTTTCAAACAGAAACAGAGCACTGATACGCAGATGAAGAACACCGATATAACCGATATCACCTGAAAAGTAAAAAAAAATGATCATGACTTGTTAGTCTTGATTTAAAAATTGAAGTCATTAAATATTCATCGAAACTTATTACGATTCTAACTATGGCTAGTACATTGCCAGTGCAATTATTACATCATATAGGTATAGATGTAATTTTGTGTCATTTCTTGGTGGAGGCCTATGTTCAGCAGTGGACTTGTGAAGGGCTCTAATGACATGATGACATAGATAGACATTTCTCTTAGTCATTATTAGTTTATAATTAGTGGTGACAGTGCATATTATGTAGCCATCATTGTTTGAATTTGCTGCAGGTATCCGTGGGTTGCAAAAGTGACTTACTATTAAGGGGACCGTTACTAACGATATAAAATTTCATAGTTAAATAAATTTTATATTAAATAAAACTAATTTCTCGGATTTTATAGCGTATAATTTAAACATTTTTAACTCTTGACGTTTCATTCATTATTTGCATATAATATGTATACTGTAAATATGTTTGATTAAAAATTAAATCTGCCTTTGGCTAAAAAATTAGAAACCTAACTTTTAAGAAAAATCGAATTTCCTTGTATCTTGAAATTGGCACGTGTGCAAAGGAACATTTACCATTATTATACACATAGTAAGTTATTTATATACATAGTTATTATGTACATAGTAAGAAAATCCACTACCCCATATCATCCAGTAGGTGTCAAAATCAAAAGCGCATGAGATAATTTTTATCACATTTTATCTCTACACGTAGCCATATATATAAATCAATTTCTGTGCGTTAGTCTTGCTAAATCTCGAAATTGAATCGAACGATTCTGATTAAGTTTCTTGTGTGTGTTTGAGTGGGTCCCTGGTTGGTTAACGATTGGACCCGGTAGGTGGCGCTTTTGTCGAGATCCAAAAATCACCCATGTGAAGAATGAATTTTACAATATTTATACTCACATATACAATGAATTTATTCAAGCGCTTTCCAAAGTGATTAGACACACTAGACTCTTGTAGTTCTTTCTGTCTTACCTTACGCATATTATTAGTGTTAATAATTGACACTTTAAGCTCCTCAGTTCAATAATGCTTGTAATAGAGCGTGCACTAACAAACTTTATAAAAAGTAATATTTTCAACCTGTATAAAATATATTGATCTCTACGGACGTTTTATGTGAACAATGTAATTTTACATATTTAAGGAAGACGTCACGCAATCTTGATGATATAAAATTTAAGCAAATGTACTGAAAAAATTACATCGTGGAATGGAGATAATGTTTAGATATTTTGTTCGCAGAAATCATTTCAATTTGAAATGTATGATCATTTCAAATTGAAGGTTTTCCCCGTGACTTTGTCGGCGTAGATATTATACTTTAAACCAATTATACTTTAGAGTTTTTGCACCGCACGCCAAAATACCTCGCAGATGACAGTTTTTTCCGACTTAACATCTATCGTTATATTTTGAATAATTTACAGAATATCTTTACTAATTATAGCCAATGTATTGTTCTGATATATGCGCTAAGTATATCATTGTAAAGTTTCATTAAAATACATTCAGTAGTTTTTGCGTAGAAGAGTAACAAACATCCATACATCCTCATAAACTTTCACGTTTATAATATTAAAATATTAGTTATGACCTGCAAAGGAAGATAAACGTTTCTAACACTGTTTATGATATGTTTTTTAATACGGGTGACAAAGGACCTTACACTCCATCTGATGGTACGTACTGTTTAATACGTAGGACACTCAATAAGTTTTAAGATATACAAAAAGTATTCTAGATACTATTAATATTTATTTTACATCTTTTCAAAATATTCTCCATCATGCTCTATACAAAGTTCCATTCGCCTAAACCAACCCTAAAAACACTTTTGCCAGTCTTAATCTGACAGATCAGTAAATCGCTTCTTCGTACGCAGCCACGGCTTCTGCGGCGCTTGAAAGAACTTGTCTTTTATTTTTTCTTTGACTCTTGGGAACAAAAAGAAATCACAAGAAGCTAAGTCAGAGCTGTACGGCGGGTGACTTAGAGTTTCAACACCAGATTCCTCAATAAATGCTTTTGTTCTAAGGGAGGTATGTGAGGAGGCGTTATCGTGATCAGCATGGTTATCCGAAGCCCGGTCTTTGGTCTTCTCTCCCGCACAGCTTGAAAAGCTTTGGGTAATGCAACTATAGTATACTATTCAGAGTTGACTGACCTACAATTTTCCAGCATTGACATCGACAAATGTACGTTCTGCGAAAAAAAAACTGGTGGAGGTCTTTGCAGTTTTGTCGGTAACTGTCCTTCTGAGTAGACCCATACCGATGATTGCCTTTTATTTTCCGGATCATATTGATAGATCCATGTCTCATCACCAGTAACAATTTATGAAACACGCCTAGATGCCCCGTTTTCAAAACGTAGACGCATTTCATGGCACCAATCCACACGAGTCTGTTTTTCGCTTTCGGGGAACAAACGAGGGATCCATCGACAACAAAGCTTCCTCAGTCCAAGATATTGATGTAGGATGGTATGAATATTCTCCAAACTAATGCCTACAATCTTTTCGATGTCCGTATATGTGATTCGTGGGTCTTCTAGCACCAACATTTCAGTAGTCCATACATTTTCTGCCGTCACTGCTGTTTGCAGAGCCCCGGTTCTTTGGTCATCTTTGAGATTAATTTTATCCCCTTTGAATTCATCAAGCCACCTAAAAATTGCTGGGCGTGATGGAGCTGAGTTCTCTAATGCTGATTGTAACCGTTGTAAACTTAAATGTGCGGTTAATCCAAATTTAAAATCATAATATATCATAGCGCGCAAATGTTCACGGTTAAGATCCATCGTATTAAATGAAAAGCGCGGGTAGCGTTGCAGGAAAATTAATAGAACTCTGTTTTTTTTTAATATTGAGCAATTGGCTTATGGAGTTCTATTTTTTAATAAATTTGCTTTTTAGAAACATGTAACAAGAGTGCGTTCCATATTTAAATTTTGAGCATCTCTCATCTCTTGACCGGGGAACGACCATGCTCTCACAGAATACCAGCGTAAAATATCAGCTTAATGCATCATTTCGTATGGGGAGTGTAGAGAACCCGGAGACATTATCATTGGAAACGAGGCATTGCATCTTAGTTCTCAGGGGTCAAAGGGTCACAACTTATCTGTATATTGATTTTAATTGCTGTGCCTGATATATATATATATATATATATATATATATATATATATATATATATATATATATATATATATATATATAGGCCACAGCATCTATTTACCATCAGGAGGACTGTATGCTGGCTTGTCATCCTTATTCTATAAAAATTTGTCGTCTTTAACAACACCCACGGGACGAAATGATGTGACGAAACCTTTATACCGTCAACATAACGTAAATTTAAATAAATAATATTTCGACGAGTTTAATTAATAATTAAGGAAACAACTTCATTTCATTAAGAACCAGGCGATTTAAAATTTATTCTAATTAAAAGTAAAAACCGCCTCCTACCGTGTAGCGGCGGTGTAAGAATATCCACTGCCCCATTTCATTTCGTGGGTGTCGTAAGAGGCCACAGAGGGAAACAAACCAGACATCTTCTGGTAACAACAGCATCTTCCTAAAGACAATTAAAAATACGGCAAATATCACCCCTATGAGGTAATCATCTATGGATGAAGCCTATGTTCAAAATGGACTTTAATAGGCTGTCACGGTAAAAGCCGACTTTAATAAAATAAAAAGAATAAAAACAAATTACAAATTCTGAAGACATTGTTAAGATATAGGGTATAGAAGCATTAGTGTCATGACTTCAGAATCCTGTTATGTGAAAAGTACTTCATTCTTTTTAGTTCTCTTAAATAAGATTTCTGTCCTGGACAATAAGAGCTCCCAAACAACTACACCATCAGACACTGTCGCTCCCGAAGATACCATCGCGGAGCTGAAAGTACAACTTAATAACAGAGACCAGGAGCTCCTCTGCAATGACGTTGAAATATCCGGCATAACTGAGCTTGGAGGAGAAAATTTTATGTCAACAGTTACAGTTTGTCCACGAAGCTGGGAATAACATTAGACGAAAAAGACATTGTTAATGTGGTACACGTCAGCTTAGTACGTCGGAATACGGTGGAGGGGAGTACTCGCGACGACGATCTCAGCTCGATTCGTCCGCGCATTATAGCTGTGCGATTCGCCCGCTGAGCGACGAGGGACGAGTGGCTGCGCGCAGTTCGCGTGCGCCGCAACCTTTCCACAAAAGACATCGATGTGACTGGCAAGCCGAGTAGCATATATATTACTGAACGACTCACGCCAGCTAATCGACACCTCTTTTTCCTTGCACGCCAAGAGGGCGAAAAGCGCGTTTGAAAATATGTCTGGTCGAAGGATGGTAGAATATTAGTTCGTAAAGATGCTGGGGAGAAGGCGGTTCTAATTCGTAGTGAAAAGGACTTTTTAAAAATTTTTTAGTCGATCATAGTTTGTCTCGAATGTACTCTATTTTTTCTTTATGCTGCATTATTCTTTGTATATGTATTTTTACTGGTACTTTGTTCGTCTGTGTCTCAATTTAGTTCCAAGAATATAATTTTACTATGTTTATGATAATTTATACCTCACGATAATACAAATTAATTTTCTAGAAATGGCTATAGGTTATCTTCTGGTAATTTATCTTATATTTATAAAAATTACCTGTGGTTATGAATGTCTGTGCACTGCAGGAGCAATCTTCAATTTAAGAGTACTCGTGAATTTTATTAATGTATATCTTGTTATATCTATATACCATATTATAAATATGTTATTTAACGTACTTAATTTATATTCTGTACAGTCTTTGCTCGTATATTATAATGGCTACAATTTTTAATTATTGCAATAATATAAACGGAATTAAATGTTCTCTGCACCACGTACCCATAGCAGGATATTCTAAGCTAGTGTTTTATCGTGATTTTATTTATAGGTCTATTATTTTGTTCCATGGCTCGTAAAACAATTTAACATTAATATTGGCTTTTCATAATGCTGGGTCACTGGGTACCAACCATGATGAGTTTATATCGCTGCTTGCCTTGCACAACATTGATATCATGGCCGTGAATGAGACTTGGCTGCGGCGGGGTGAAGAAGGCCGTGCGCCCGTAGTGCCTGTGTACCGGTTACGTCTCACGCCACGCCCGTTGACTGTACGTGCGAGTCGTGGTGGTGGAGTTGGTCTTTACGTGCGAAGAGGACTAAATGCACGTACGTGTGTTTTGCCTGTGGATTCCTAGCCTGCCACTATTGAACAAATTTGACTAATACTTAACATGCGAGGGAAAAAAATTGCTATAGGCACGGCCTATCGGCCTCCGTGGCAAGACCTGGAGCTGTTTCTGGATGCCGTTGCCAGTTCAATAGGTGCGTTGGGGGATAATAACCACTGTATACTTATGGGTGACTTTAACGTCAATTTGCTAAATACCTCTAAGGTTAAAACTAAAAAATTAAGTCCTACTCATTTCACTAGCACATCTGAAACTTTGATAGATCTTTTTTACTCTGACTTAAAATCCATGCGTATGTTTGTATTTACGCCTGGTAATTTATATGGACATGAGCTTAAAAGATATACGTTCCATTAGCATTTTACCATGCCTTTGAAAAGTATCAGAAAAGATTGTTTGCCAGCAGCTCACTGAATATCTTGAGAAAAATTACATTCTTACTCAATTGCAATCTGGGTTTCGTAAGAGACGTAGTACCACTACAGCTCTGATTGATGTGGTGTAGTATGTACACCCTACTTGTGTTAATAGAATACTCTCGTGCCTTCGATGCCATAAATATAACTTTATTACTGTCAAAAATTTGTCATTATGATTTCGGAAGTAGTGCGTTGTTCTGGTTCAATAGTTATTTATCCAATCGAAAGCAACTGGTCAGTCTACGCCGCGGGAATAGAACCACTGTGAATGCAGACCCAGTACCTTTGAACAGATGAGTACCACAAGGCTCTATTCTAGGCTCTATTCTTTTTAACTTATATTGTGCGGATTTACCAAAAAAGTATTCAAAAATGTCAGTATCATTTGTATGCAGACGACACACAACTTTACATCTCGTTCAAACCCACTCAATTGGAAACAGCTGTTAAAGATCTGAATGACGATCTAGAACGTGTCGCTGTGTGGCCTGAGGATAACTGTCTGGTATTGAATCCTGAGAAAACTAATTATATGCTATTTGGGACAAAAAGTCAATTAAAGATATTACCGGAAGACTTAAGCATTATACTGAAGGGACAAAAAGTAAAAAGTGTAAACATAGCACGAAACTTAGGTATAAAGATTGATGAGGGCTTAAGGTTTGAGTAACATGTTGCCGAAGCTGTCAAAAATTGCTTCTACTGGCTTAAAGTTTTCTATAAAATTAGGCCATATTTGTCGGAGGAATTACGTTTACAGCTGGTCGAATCGCTAGTCTTATTCAGCGGCTTGTTCAGCGCATTCAAAATGCTTACGCCCGTTTTCGTTTCTTAGTTCCCTTTTGGGGGCACGTCACTCCATTTTTCAATGATAACTCCATACTTAAAATGAAGTCGAGACAAAAACTGCATCTAGCGTGCTTGCTTTTTGGTGTCATAAAACATCAAGAACCGTCTTACTTGTACAATAAACTCGGCTGGGTTGCTACAAGGAGGCAATGCGATAGACGACAGTTATCACAGCAGCTTTCTGTACAAAGGCATAAGTCGGCATCCTTCAAGGCCGAAAATATGGAATAGTATACCACCACCTCTTAGGCAGCTAAGCTCTATTACTAGCTTTAAAATTCACCTAAAACTGTACTTATTAAATGCACAAAAAGACCAAGGCATGATTAACACTAACATTAATTCCATCAAAAACATAACTTGTAAAAAAGTCAAGTCTCGCAACTCAGTTCTTCTACCGTTAAAAGTTGTGAGATCCATGTAATACCAAATCCGTTAATTTATTCAGTCCATAGATTGATACATAGATTGACTTGGCAATCGCATGAAAACACAATATATCTCACAAGTAATACATGTTATATTATATTAGATTGTTTAGTGCGATTGCCAAGTCCAAGACTGAATAAATTAACCGACTTGGTATTACATGGTTCTCACAACTTTTTACGGTAGAAGAACTGAGTTGCGAGACTTGGCTTTTTTTACAAGTTATGTTTTTGATAGAATGTAACTTTGTAATCCTATATATTTATATGGGATTACAAAATTATTTATGCAGCTGGTGTATCTCGAAAACTGGACCGAAATTGCAGAATATCTTAATTTTTCCTTGATTTATGTACTAAACAATAGTTGTATTCCTAATTTGAAGCTTCTATGTCTGCTAGAATTCTTTAGAGTTTTGATGATCGGTCAGTCAGTGAGTGACAAAATTAAGAAACTTTGACTAGTTATAATTCTTAAACTACTGGTTCAAAGTTAATAAAATTTAAAACATATCGAGTTTATACAATTCCTACTTGGTTGCTGAAAATTCAGGCTTCTAATTTTATCTCTAAGTTATAGGGTTTCGAAAATGGCCTGAACTGCTTCTAGAAAAGGATGGTACGGCTGTGCCGCTTTTTTGCTCGACTTGACGGGGGCACTGCCGTGCCCCCAGATATGTCCCATATTTTAAGGTTATTTGAGAGTTACATTTTCTGTTTCTGTGTTTTATTTTCTTCGTTGTTGATGTTATTGTATTGGTACAGTTTCACGCTCTGTATCCTATTAATAATTAAGTATTTAATCTGTATCTTGTTATATATTTTATAACTATTTTATAATCATTTTTTATATACGCAATTATATAAGTCTTTTCATAAGGTTCACATATACTGATTGTTCTTGCGAAAGTACACGGTAACTGGTTTCGGAGGTGAAGACGAATGCAATTCAGGGGGCCAATAGAAAATCAGCGTTAGGTTTCCAACCTGACAAAATGCTGAATTGGTTTCTAACGGAATCGGGATGTAGTGGCCCTGAACCCATTGCTGGCAGCCTACTTGGAAACCAGCCGGGACTTTTACGATACGGACTCAATAGTTTTTGGTGCAGTTTTGGTAGTTTATATATAATTTCTTTTCTTCCCATTAATTTTAATTATCTTTGTTTTCTTATTTTTAGCCTGATTGTTCTTTCGTGAAATTGTTTTTTTTTTGTTTTGACTTCGTTTCTGTGTTCTAGTGCCTTGTGTGTATCTCAAAATAATTATTGTTTCTTTCTTTCTTTCATTTTCCCACCTTAGCGTGGAATGGGAGTGGAAATTTTTCTCCAAATGTATGCTTTTTTATATGGAATAAAGGTGACAAGTGAGCACACAGCCCACCTGATGATAAGTGGATGGTGTGGTCCATAGGCGTTTACATCTATCCTCGATTCAGAATCAAAATGCAGATGCGTTGCCACTCCTGAAGACTAAACTGGAGTGCCTCATTTCCAGTACAAAGGGTTTCCGGTTCTCTACACTCGCCATATGAAACAGCGCATTGAGCAGCAGGTAGGTAATTTGTGAGAGCGTGGTCCTTGCCCAGTCGACGACCTATTCGTGCTACAGGTATAATATAGCTGCAACATGAATCTACCACGTATGAAAATACCGCCCCTGAAGTATAATCTTTTATTAAAATAAATCACTTATATTGGTTCTCCAATGACGTAACAAACATACACATACAAAAAAGAACATACAGTCGAATTGAGTACCTTCTTTTATAAAGACAGCTTAAAAGGCAAAGCGTGTCGTTAAATTCGGTGAAAGAATTCTATATAACCATTTTTTTTTATTCTCAATGCTTTCATAAAAAGCGAACCTTCGTAGACAGAAGTAGGTATCATCAATCACTGTTCTGTTATTGAGCTTCTATATATTTCTTTCTGCGTCCAAGTTAAGAGCGAAGTGTATAGATTTTTTTAACTTACGTTTTATAACCATACATAAAATGGGTATATGTATAAAACGGGTACAGGATATCAGAAATACCCTACGGTGTCGCTATTTATTAACGGGGTTGAACCACTTATAGTTGCAGCGCGACTGGGTCTAACCGACCGGAGCAGTAACACGCTCTCACAGTGTACCAGTGTAAAATAGCAGCTTAACGCTGCTGTGCTTCGTAAAGTAACTGTAGTAGTCTACTAGTTTCTCTAGATTATAATGTTTAAATTATAAAGTTAAAGTAAGTTAAAGTTATAGCCTCTCAATTCGGAGAGGGTTTTATGAAAATTAACTGTAAACCATGCTGCCCAGTCTTGTTTGCGGACTTCAGATGTTTTCGAAATATTTTAATAAAAAATGTTTTGCGAAATTTATGTTGAAAAATGTTTTCCTTCATCCTGGACAACATGGTAAATCAGCACTGAAAACAATTAATAATTTTATTGTAGCCGGTAGGGATCGATACCGGTTAATCGAGTACTGTAAAGCTTACAACGAGCGCTTAGCCCCTGAGGTACTCCGGATCCCATAATGTACTTTTGTTGAATTATCTTTGTTACCGCGTGCGACTGCAAATTCATTTTTGATATTTTACTGTTCAAAACATATTCACCGAGAAGAAACTGCACGCTAAAGAAAATAACCATGAAAAAGGAAAAAGAAGAAAAACAAAAGAGGAACAATAGGGTATTTTAAACCATATAAAAAATCAAAAAATATATATTCATGATAGATTTTGTAAAAAGTAAACGAGAAATATCGATTTCTATTTATAAAAATGCATTATAAATTTAATATTTCAATTTTAAAAATATTTTTTTATCTGTGCCTCAAATCTGCTAAACACTGTCCGCCAGAATAGATATCTTCGCGACGTCACTGGTTAAGTAAACTAGTTACTGTGAGGTGTGTTATTTTGAAAATTTTCAAGTCATGATTACAATAATGGTTAACTGTTATTCTGTATTTTATTGAAATGACATCATGGAAGACGGATCCGTAAAAGCAGAAAGTACTAATCTACCAAGGATAAATACATTCACGGTGGCAAAATTTTATGCATGCAATACCGATCTTTGTTCTGCCGAGTTGAGCAATGTTAAAACATCAATGTAAGACGTACCTATTACGAACTTTTGTTTATACAGTAACACAATACCAGGTCAGAATGTATTATGATAATACATAGTTAAGTTTATGTACGATTACAATCATTAGCAATCATTAGTTGTAATATCTAAGATAACGTATTACATTTGACTTGTAATATCTATCACCTCATGATATTTTGTTTTCTATAAACGATAGTGAAATATAAGTCATAATTTCATAATGTTTTCACACAAGTATAGTCTAGTTTTTGTATACAATGTATTCGGATATCTTCTTGCCAGTTTTAAACCATGAATTTCTCATATTTAAATTAGTTGACAATTGAATCCGTAACTTCTTCGGCGTTTTTATGATCGTATTTTTACATTGAGGCACAACACAACAATGATATGGATTATCATCCACTCGTTATTAAACATTCAAAATTATCTTATTCCTTTGCAAAATTAACAGAATTCTAGGGCAAAAATTTAAAACGATAGATTAAAAAAAATATGGCACTATTCGGTTTTAAAAATGTATATAAAAATTATAGTGGTTATTATCACTCTAGGGTTCATTTAAAACACTTTTTGAAATGAGTGTAATAATCTATTAACGTTATCAGTTGCGTGCACATCCACTTAATATTTTTAATACCTATGATTTTTAAATAAATAAAATTCAAAACAAATCATAAAATTTTGTAAAAAAAACGCTGTACTTCTTAGATATCGTGGTCATGGTATCATCGGGTGATTTCATCGGGTCATCCTAACCTAACAATAATTTACTACAAATAACCAAAATTATCGATGAATGCAGGTGGCTTAGAACCGTCGTTTGTGAAATTCCCTTGGGGGAGGCATATGTTCAGCAGTGGACTTGTGAAGGGCTGTAATGATGATGATGATGAACCTAAATTAGTAGTATGAGCAAAACGCTGACAATGTTTTTATTTAAATTCACTGCTATAAAATTATTCTTTGACACCATTTTCTTTTATCCTTGCGACACAAAGTTTTGTCTCCCGATCACAATTTGTCAAATTACAGCGGCGCATAAATATTTACTGAAATCCACGCGGGACACAGTTGGTTTATTCATTTTGAAAACAAATAAGAATTAATGCATGGAGATAGAATTTTTTGTATCTTTAGCAATCATTAGTCCCGATTTAAATATAACATAGCACTATGACTTTGCTTAAAATCAAATTAAGTCATATATTTTTATTCATGTACCTTTAGTTTGTCTAAAGGTGCCTTATCAGCAATAACATAGTATAATAATAATAATTTCTTATGTTCTTATATAATTTTACAGAGAAAACACCTAACAAAAACTTCGTCCTTCACGATTTTCTGTTCAGTATATCTTTAATTTTTATTTAGTATTTATTAGAACTTTTAGTATAATTTTTTATTTAGTATTTTTTACATTTCTAGCTGGTAAATAAGAAACATTATCAGAAGCCATCTTTATCTTAAAGGTTTTTTGTTTTATAAAATAAGGGTGACAAACGAGCACCTTATGATAAGTGGATTCTGTGCCCCATTCATCTTTATATATAAAAATTACGTGTCACATTGTTTGTCCGCGATGAACTCCTAAACTACTGAACTGATTTCAATAAAATTTTGCACACTGTGTGCAGTGTCGTCCAACTTGAGAGATAGGGTAGTTTTTATCCCGATAAGTATATATAAGATACCCTCAATTTTTTATTGTTAATCTCAGGAGTTTTTTTTTTAGGAAAGCAAATGGTCGTCGTAAAGGGCAGAACAACGTCTGCCTGGTCAGCTAGTATCTTAAATATATCTTCGAATAAAACTCAAAATGCTGATGCGTTGAAATCCTTAAGGAAAGTCGCGTTTACAGTAAAAGGGTCTTCTGTTTCGTATGGTGAATGTATAGGATACAAGCAAGCATTAAGCTACTTTTTACGTTTGTATTATGTTAGAACATGGTCCTTCCCCGGTCGAGCCGACTCATACGTGCTACAACCATAATAAAGTTACAGCGTGGTTTTACCACGTACAATATGAGGTTACGTCCAGCAGGAGACTCATAAATAATAAAAAACCTTAATATGAATATTACCAATTCAAAATAAATAGCAGAGACCTAAATCACTTGTTAATGGTCCGTGTCCTGGATTCGCTAAAGCTGAAAAGCGAAATGTATGATGAAAAATGAGCCATTTTCATAAAATGTCCGCGAACGTTGTAATGATAGATGATTTGATAAAGTTAAGCCGGAGATTAATTCATTTCCACGGCAATTAGTCAAACGTCGTATTTTAATCTTCCGTATTTTAATACTACTTTTTTATAAAAAATAAGGGTGACGAGCACACAGTCCACCTTATGGTAAATTTATGTTTTGGCCCATAGGCATCTATAAATGCAGTTGCGTTCTCACCCTTAAAGACTAAGATGTAATGCCTCGTATCCAGTAAAAAGAGTCTCCTTTGTTCAACAGTCACCATACAGAACACAGCAGCAATAAGCTGTTATGTATTATGCTATGTTGTACTATGTTGTATATGTTGTACTATGTTCTATGCTATGTTGTATGTATGTATTTTGCTGGTGTACTGTAAAAGTGTGTTCCTTCCCCGTTGGCCGGATTTAGTCGCACTGCAGCCATAGTATAGCTGCAGAATGGCTCTAGTACGTATGATTTTTGTTTCTATATGAAAATTGCCATCAATATGTACTCGTTCTCGTGTAGTAGCAGCATACGAAAATTCGTCACTCCATTTCGCCCCATTAGTATTGTAAGAGGTGACTACATATGATATACAGAAAATTTCTCATCGCTTTCGATAGGTGGCGGTGTAACTATTTTGTTTGCAACAAACGTTATATACCCAGACCGATGGATAGCAGTGTCATAACTGCATGACGTCTGGTAATGCGATATTCAATCAGCCTGCTAAACGTGACGATTAAAGTAAATCCTAAAGTAAGTCTGTATAAGAAATAGGATTTCCTACAGTATTTTGGCCTAATGATGATAATGACAAAGAAGAATATACCGTATTACATAAAGGATAATCGGGTCTTGACTTGCAATTAAAGCCCAAGCCAACGGTTGTGTAAATGCAGGTTTTTTTGGTCTCTTCAATTGCAATAGCAAATTTACAATTCATAACGCCAAATATATATTTGAAATTACATATTTTTTTAAATATAATTAAACAAATGACGTGACAAGAGAACTTAAGGTTAGTGACTTCTGCAACCCATGTATACCTATAATTAATTTAAAAAAAGAAGGCAACAGATGCGTATGCTTCACAGCTTGTAATTAAGTACTTTGAGACCAGATACAGTAATGCCGTAGTGCTTCGCGGCAGAATAAGGGAAAAGGATGAAACCTACACAGACAAATTTCTAGGCAGTAAATTTTATAAATCAAGCGAAGTTGTATTGCGACTGCTTTGGATTGGTTAGGTCCAGAGGGAAAAAGTACACACATGTACGTGGCCGAGCCATACTGCAGCTATAATAGTAGTATAGTTGTAGCACAAATGGGTCGGCTCGACCGGGGAAGGACCACGCTCTCACAGAATACCAGCGTAAAATAGCAGCTTAACACTGCTGTGTTTCGTATGGTGAGTGTAGAGAATCGGAGACTCTTTTTACTAGAAAAGTGGCATTCCATCTTAGTCCTCATAGATGACAACGCATCTACAGTTTGATTCTTAACCCAGGATATATGTAGATGTCTATGGGTTATAGCAACCATTTACAATCAGGTGGATTGTGTGCTCGTTTGTCACACTATCCTATAAAAAAAGGAAAAACCCGTACAGAACATCGGCGAAAAGATCTAGCATAATGTGTATTTCGGATAGTGAGTGACGAGGACCAGCGACTTTTTTTATAGGATAAGGGTGACAAACGAACACACAGTCCACCTGATTGTAAGTGGTTGCTGTGGCCCATAGACATCTACATCTATCCTCTATTAAAAATCAAAACGCAGATGCGTTGTCACCCGTGAGGGCTAAGATGGAATGCCTCATTTCCAGTAAAAAGGGTCTCCTGTTCTCATCTCTTTAAAATCTTCGACTCTTTAAAATGAGGTATTTCATTTTAGCCTTCACGATTGATAATTCATTGGCATCTAAATTACGCGAGGCTAAATATAGGCGTCTATGGAGCATCCATTTATCAACGTGAAGTATCGTGTTCAAGTCATTCCCTTATTATGTCAATGAAGTACAGAACACTCACTATATTTCACACACTTCACTATGTATTATAATTTATTGAGAGTAGAAATACACTATAAAAACTTCACCTGCACGCAATAGGGACGGCTGGGTTATAACGATTGATACTTGGTGAATTGTGACAGAGGGCACCATTATCAGAGCTAGAGTATCAGGTCTGAATTCAGCAACAAATTTACCAGGAGGAGATGCGTCAGTTATTTCATGCTTATAAGATTCATATCCAGAATTGATTTGAAAATACTGACAAATACAGAAGTAAAATAAAAGATCACATTATCATCATTACAGCCTTACAAAGTTCACTGGTGAACATAGGCCTCCGTCATAGATTGCATAGCGGGAGAATATTTGTTAGAGGTTCCACACTTGATCTCGAAATGGAACCGTCCGGCTAGCAACCGCTATTACATTTCGTTCTGTCTCCTCTCACAACACCCACGGAATGACATGAAGTAGTGGATTATCTTACGCCGCCACAATAAAACCAGATTACTCAAACCAAAACTTACCTTCGCGGCTGGTGAGCTCGATGGTTCGTCGAACAACGCCCATATTTTAGGTTTGATTCTCTGCCAAATGCCAAGTTCTCCAGACAAGTATGCCTCTTCGTATCCAAATATTCTGGCAATTTCCTCTTCTGATGGCTTCTCACTGTCGATGTCCAGCTTGTCCAAAATTGCCAATGTGTTCTGTAGATAATCAAATATAATTTCTTGTAATATTTTCTTATAAAAAGAGTGACAAACGAGCTTTAAGTAACACTGGGGAATTCTTGCTGAAGTTAAGGCGCTGCAAGTATAACCATTTATTGATAAATTATTCACAGAATACCATCGTCAAATAGCAGTTTAATGCTACTGTGTTTCGTAAGGCGAGTGTAGAAAACCTTTTTACTGGAAATGAGGCATTCCACCATAGTACTCAGGGGTGACAATACTTCTGCATTTTGATTCTTAACGTGGATAGATGTAGAAGTCTATGGCCACAGTATCGAATTACCATTAGGCTTAGAAAAATAAAACCTAGAAGCCGAGTCCGCGTCCGTAATATGAGGCAACTCAAACTAAGCTAGTATGGATCAGTTCAATACTCGGCCCGTTAGTGCTCAAAGTCGTGTCGTGTTGACAACAGCTCCCGAAATTTTAATTAAAAATGACGTTTTACGCAGTGAACAGATGTCAGTACATCAGAGAAACACAAGAAACATAGTTACATTACATTTCACGAGTAACTAATGCTTTTGAACTTATATTATTACGTAAAACATTCATCAAAAATAAATATGAATTTTTAAAAACTGACATTCCATTATATAGAAATGTTGCCAAAGCGAAAGAAAAATTCTCCCACCTTTTTTTAATTAAATCTAAAACACGTCAATAGGAATGAGGGCATCCACGACTTTTTCTGCTAACAGGGCGGCGGCCACTTTACAGTGAGGTAAAATATTTGACAGATTTCATAGCGGGGATAATAATTTCTTAAGAAAATGTAACATTTAAGGTTTCTTTCTGTATTATTAGTTATATTTTATATTAATTACATTAGAAATGAATAAACTAAACTATAAAATACAACTAAAAGCCGATTTTTTTTAAAAAAGAGTTATAATGTGCAAAAAATTAATAAAATCAAACCTCTGACGCATTGTGTTGTGTAATAATATAATATTTTAGATAATGATAAACTATTATTTAAAACTAATTTCTCAATTAACTGACACTATGATACAAAAAACTTTACCTCAGTCACAACTAGCGACATTTGGTGAGTGGAAGATTATTAGCCCTCATTAAATAGAGTGCGTAACGCAACTTGACAACTTATTACTACGAGGGCTGCCAACGTTGAAAACATGCAACGTATTGTTTTTATTTATCAACGGCTCCGTGGCACAGTGGCTTAGTAATGAGTTGTTGCGCTGGGTCCGCGGGTTCGAATCCCGCACGGAACAAGTATTTGTATGCCTTACAAATCATTGTTCCGGGTCTGTATGTTTGTCCTCGTGCAATTTATGTTTGTAAGCTGCCTCCACGATACAGGAGAAAATCCTAGTGTGGGGGTAGTAAAAAAATTAAAAAATATGAATGATGAATTTTAAGGAAACTTTTTATATGGTCTGATAATAAATGCATGTTTGGTTTTCGTTTTATGTTTTTTTCTGATCCGATCATTGCGGCTTGTAATACAGAAAACAACAGACACAATCGAAATGAAAGCAGTTGGAAGCCCACAAAAATACAAAAATTTGTTCTTTACATTTTTTTATAGGATACGGTGACATACGAACACACGGTCCACCTGATGGTAAGTGGATGCTGTGACCCATATACATCTACAACTATCCTCAATAAAGAGATGCGTTGTCATCCGTGAGGACTGTGTAAAACCTACCAAAATTAAAATTTTCTTGTGTTTTCCGTATTGTAGCTTACATTATGCATGCAGTGAGGTGCGGTACACCAGTACTCGACGATTATTAAAAAAATTGTTAAAAACAAACTGAATAATAGATACTGAATACGTTCAATCGTTCGTCGAACATTCGTGTGTCAGGCATCGGGTGGGTGTATATCGAACTAGCATTAGTCATATAATTATAACCTCTCTATACAGTTACAACGAAAAATATGATGCAATCACATTTATATGGTTCATAAAAGTATCTCACTTGGCTAGAGAGGCAAATATCCTATTCAAAAATAATATGAATTTAGCGGGCTACACTTCGATAATAAAATTCAAACAAACTTATTTTCACATTTGTGTGAGTCATATGTTAACGTAACTATTAGCCCAATATAGTTTCAACTTCCCTACTTTTCGGGAAAATTTAATGTATTGGCCACATTATTTGTTCACTTGTGTGTGTATCGTCTAGCGTAAACACAAGTGGATAACGCACACTTAGATTTTGTTCTTGCCCCACTTTTGAACGTCCGCTTTGTAGGGAACTATCGTTCTAGGTGTTATTATTCTAAGCCATTAGGTAGACTGTGTGTTCGTTTCTCACCTTTATTTAAGAAATTAAGACAACTCAAGATTTACTAACGTGACCTAACGTAGTAGAGCCATGCTGCAGTTATATAGTGGCTGCAGCACGAATAGTTTGGCTCGACCTGGATAGTACCACGCTCTCACACAATAACAGCGTAAAATAGCAGCTTATTGCTGCTGTGTTTCGTATGGTTAGTGTAGAGAACCGGAGACCCTTTTTACCGGAAACGAGGCATTCCATATCAGTCCTCAGGGGTGACAACAACTCAAGGGTCTACATTTTGGTTCTTGAGGATAAATGTAGATGTCTATAGGTCACAGCATCCACTTACCATCAGGTGGACTGTGTGCTCGTTTGCCATCCTTATTCTATAAAAAAGAATAAGAGGCCAATCACCAAAATTTGACTGATCAGAGTTTGCGGAATTTTATTTACTAAAGTCCACTGCTGAACTAGACCTCTATGGACCAAGGATATTTTCCACGGCTGCCATTCTTGGCTAGCGGGTTGTCAACCGCAGTTTGTTTTGTTTTTAGCCGCAACTAGAAAGACGCTGCTGATTTGTTACCATTCGACACCACCTGTTGACTTTGCGACACCCACGGGATGATGTTTGTCCTTGTGAAATTTATGTATATAAACTGCAGGAGAAAATCCAAGTATGGAGGTAACCTTTTAAATTATAAGTATAAATAAATATGTTTTAGTGGATATTCTTACACCGCCACTACACGGTAAATTTGTTTATAAATTTATATTTTTATTATTCTAAATAAATAACTTTGAAATATATCGTCGTGAAAATCGTACTTAGGTGGGGTATATACCGATACAGATTGCACTAGACAGTGATTAGAAGTTCCCAAGGGTGAGGTAACCTGAATATAGTACCTGTCTAGATGGGTCGTCACCAGAATGTCGAGCCAGTTGACTGTGTGCCAATCCACATCAGGTACCCTAGTCCATTGTTGAACCAGCTGGAAAAGCCCCAGCGGCAATGCAAAATCCCATGCCTCTCTCCCAGCGTGGTCGGTCTTCTGGTGTGGGAATAGCCAGTCCTGATGACAGGCATTAAAGGCCCACAGAAAAACCAACTGTGCATTAAGGTACCGATTTAGAGCCACATTAGAGGCTTCACTGAGGTGTTCAAACAGCCTAGTTGTCTCCTGGTTACCGCTGCGCGATCGGTAGACACAACAAAAATAATTTTATCCATTACTGTGTCTATCAATACCCAGATCGTAGAGAAAGTGGAGTCCTCAAGGTGACGGAGACGCAGCAGATCTCGTTGCAGACGTAAACACAGACTTCGGCGCGCTGATGAAAATTATGCTCCAATGTATACCCAGGGTAGCCAAGGTACGGCGCATCTAGAGAGCATCTAATCTGCGTCTCAGTCAAGAAGAGTAAGTGTGGCTTGTCAGTGTCAAGCTGATAGTGGACTGCATTGAGATTACAGTGCAGGCCTGGGATGTTTTTGAGGTGCACTTTGATGGATAGGGAGTGCAACCGTTGTACAAAGTTACTTTTCTTCTTTTTCCTTTTTTTTATAAATGGGAGGGAATTGGTTGAGAGAATGGCAGTTGGACGAGGTTTTACACATATAAACTAGGGACGCAAACAGAGTCACAGCATCGATGTTACCTAGCATAGATATCGCGGGGACGCCCGAAACCCCCCTGAAATTCGTTACCAGGTCCTCTCCGGTCTCCAACTTGCATGGTGGAGCCATCCCAGGATTTTTCGTAAGATGGCGGGGCAGCCTTTCATGAGTGGCGGGCTCATTAATTGGGCCCCCAACTATCTACGGTCGGCCTGCGGTGCAACCGTGCTTCGGATCCCGCTTACTTCCATAACCTGACACTAAGAAACGGCCGCCTTGCAACCGGTTCGTATGCGCAACGCAAGCTGTCCATTCTCCCTAAGAAATGGGTTTCACCTTACATCAAACACGAGTAGCATCATTTGACGCTATCTCTTTGCCAGGTGGGTAGTAACCAACCCTCGGCCGGGCCTCTCACTAGTAGAGGACCAACCTCCCACAAGTAGTGTAGTGAAGTGCTGCTTGTGTAGGAATACACAATTATATACATATTACTAGTTGACCAGGCAGACGTTGTTCTGCCCTTTTCGACGACCATGTGTCCTAAAAAAATCATTAAATTAACAATAAAAAATTGAGGGTCACTTATCAGGATAACAGTTTATTAAACTGTAAAACCAGGGCGTGTTGCCAGTGATGACTTACGGATCTAAGACGTGGTCCTTCACTGCTGGCCGTATGAGGAAGCTCAAGGTCGCTCAGCGAGCTATGGAGAGGGCTATGCTCGGGGTTTCTCTGCGTGATAAACTTAGAAATGAGGATATCCGCAGTAGAATCAGAGTAACCAACATAGGCCAACGGATTAGTAATCTGAAGTGGCAGTGGGCCGGCCATATAGCTCGAAGAACCGACAACCGATGGAGAAGAATGGTTCTTGAGTGGCAGCCTCGTACCGGTAGGTGAAGCGTAAGCGACCCCCACGAGATGGAGTGACGACGTGGTAAGACATGCAGGAAGTCGATGGATGCAGGTGGCTCAGAACCGTGCTTTGTGGCATTCCTTGGGGGAGGCCTATGTTCAGCAGTGGACTTATGAAAGGCTGTAATGATGATGATGATGATGATGATGATGATATCAGGATAAAAACTATTCTATCTCTCAAGTTGGAGCAAACTGCACACATTGTGAAACATTTGATTGAAATCAGTTCAGTAGTTTAGGAGTTCCAACGTGACACGTAATTTTTGTATATAAAGATATATATATATATATATATATATATATATATATATATATATATATATATATATATATATGAAACAAACACAATACAAAATGTCAAAAAAGAAAAATAGTTTCAGAAGAAAAGAACCTTTGTTATTTTTATTTTCTCGCAATATGTGATTTTCTCAGCCGATATTGAAACATCCTTCGAATAAAGCGTTATCGATGAGGAACAGAACGCAAACAGTGGTCCACATAATCCGGTATAATGAAACGTTAAAATGTGTTGGCCGGCTAGCCGCAAATAATGACTATAAGGTTTTAATTAAATTTATAAGTTACATTATTTATTTGGAGCAGCCGTGTGGTGGTGGTAATTCATCACTCCACTTTTCATCCCGTATGGTGATGGTGATAATTTTGACGATGTTCAAATTCATTTATTACCCTTATTATAACCTCTCTCTCTCCTCTCAACCTCTCAAGTCCGCTACTGAACGTAGCTGATATATTAACTTCGCAGCATAGTTATTCACTTTAGTGATTAGACGATATAGGTTGCTCGTCAAATTCCAAAGAAATATTTCTCTACACCTCGGTTACTCAATACGTAAAAGAATACCCAGACGAATTCGAAAGGTCAACATAGGTACCACAATAATCTTACCAAAAAAAAATACATCAGATTATTAAAGAATATAAAAAATTTATATTACCAAAACATGTTTTATACTATTTGCTTAAAATTCAGTAAATTTTTAAAATCTGGCAACACCGACATCAGCGTCGGTACCTTTGAAAGATTGTTCAAAGATACTGTTCGATGTATTGCCACCCGTATTTTACTATTTAATTAAATATTATTTTAGTTTATTGTTTATCCTCACAAAAGGAGCACGCTAACATAATCCAATAATAGATTTCTAAAAGCACCGATTAAGTTTTAGTATACAACAGTATAGAAAATTAATTTCGATTAACTTCCATGAAGCACAGATTAGTCGTATGCATAATGGATCAGGGTTGGTGTTTTAACTTCACGCTTATTAGGTGTTTTGGCGCATTAGATAATTTTTCATGGCACATAAACGCTAAGCAAAAAAATTGAGTTTTATTCTTATTTTAACTGAAGTAAAGGCAACAAACAAGCTAATGGTCCGTCTGATCGTGACTCATATTCATCTTCAACTATTTTTGATTCTTCCCTGTTTCACTTTCATCTTTGACATATCCTAGACTAAAAAACCATGCCTCGTATTGAATTAATACATTGTAGCTTTTTATTGTATTTCTTATACACTCCTCTTTTTCGTCGGGGGTTAGAAACAGGTAACAGAAACAGAAACTTTTTTAATTTATATAGATTATAAATAATACTTATTGAGAATCACTTTTTTTGTTTAATTACCACTGGTTTGAAAAATAACCTATACATGATTGTAAGCTGTTATTTAAAAAAGTCCCCTGGGTTTCCTGCTGGTTCTTCCCAGAACAGAGGTTTTTTTTCAAACCAGTGGTAATTAAACAAAAAAAGTGATTCTCAATAAGTATTATTTATAATCTATATAAATTAAAAAAGTTTCTGTTTCTGTTACCTGTTTCTAACCCCCGACGAAAAAGAGGAGTGTTATATGTTTAATGTACGTATCTTTACATCTGTGTCTCTGTGTATCTGCGTGTCTATGTGTCTGTCTGTGGCATTGTAGCTCAAAAACGGATAAACCGATTTATATTTAGTTTCTTTTGTTCAGTGTTGACTTGATTTAGAATATTCTTAGCTATAATTCAAGAAAATTATTTCAGTCGTCTGAACATCATCATTTCCTTTTGTTTCGTTTTTTTTTAATTTTTAACTTTAGTTATAGCTGTTACGTTTACAATTAACGAGCCCATAGAAAACCTATAGAAAGTTATTTATATTTTCTCACTCATTCATCCGAATTTTGCATTCCATTTAGATTTTATATTGGATGTTACAAAGGGAATCGACCCTACTAAGCACAAAGGGCCGCAAATATAATGAAGGACATTCCACTTTAGAAAATTTGGATATTCGGCTAATAGGCACATAAAGGTGTTGGCGAGATTAAATTTCAAAATTTGCTTTTAAAGGCATTGAAATGGACACTCTTTACAATTATGATTTCATTTTATTGTCTTATTTTTTTCTACATCAAAATTATATTATTATGAATTTTTTTTGGTTTCACATAATTTACAAATATTTCTTTACCAACGTCGATTTTGTTTGTATTTTACATAGTTAATTTTATGTGACAACTTCAACCTATCGAATTAAGGCATACAAGTCAAATTTTGGAATTTGACTTGTTTAATATTTAATTTAAAAAGTGCTGTGTAGTGGCGGTGTGAGAATATCCACTGACCCATCACCCCGTGGGTGTCGTAAGTAAGAGGCGGCAGAGGGAAACACATCAGGAGATGGGCAGCAGCGTCAACATGGTAACGATTAAAAATAAAAAAATGCGATTTCCAACCCGGTTGCCAAGCGCGACTACTATGGCGAATATCCCCGTAATAAGGCCATCTGTTGGGGGGGGGGTTGGGGGGATTCGTTCTGCAGTAGACTTTAATAGGCTGTTACGGTAACAGTTGCGGTAACGGTATGTTTAATTTACACTGTAGTGTGTAAGATTAAAAATATAAGCAGTGTGAGAATATCCACTATCTCATATCATCACATGGTTGTCGTAAAAGGCGACAGAGAGAAACAAACCAGGAAATGAGCAGTAGCGTCTTCCTGGTAGCAACTGAAAATTAATAAATACTGTGGTTGCCAATCTGCCTACCAAATGTGGCATCTGTCGCAAATTATATCGATCGTTGAGGCCATCTATAGGGGTGGTCCATGTTCAGCAGTATACCTTAATAGGTTTTTATAGATAAATAGAATGATGTTGTCATATTTATAATGATATTGATGATATTTCCAAAAATATTACAACTTTACTTTATTTTTTTATTTATGTTTGCCTAATTGCATTATTTACTCAAGTATTAATAAAAGAAGACTGCCCTTTATTTTGTGTTCGGTGTATTAAGCAACACTAAGTTACTTTAGCTGCGTGATCTCATCTAGACGAAGTCAGCTAAATCTTTACTGAAATGATTTGTACGTGACCTTCGTGCTCTTAATTCCTTTACTCTGATAAGCGTGATGTTTTATATTTTTGTTTATAAACGGCCAACCCAAAATTAATTACATATGTCATTCATCACCATACGTGGTAGAGCAACACTGCACCTATATTATGGTTTTTTTTATAGGATAAGGGTGACAAACGAGCACACAGTCCACCTGATGGTAAGTGGTTGCTGCGGCCCATAGACATCAACATCTATCCTCTATTACAAATCAAAATGTAGATGCGTTGTCACCCGTGAGGACTAAGATGGAATGCCTCATTCCCAATAAAAAGGGCCTCCGGCCACCTGCACTCACCAAGCGAAACGCAGAGGTAAACCTTCACCTTCACGCTGGTTTTCTGTGAGGTCGTGGTACCACCCCGGTTCGAGCCGGCCCATCCGTGTGACAGCAAAAGCCGCGTGGCTCTACCACTGTTAACATTTATTAATAATAATGCATCGTCACAATAATTAGCAGCATCTTCCTGATTACAACTTAGAATAATATCATCGGTGAATGTACTTGGTGGTAGTTTTACATGCAGCAAGCATACTCAACTCATGTCTTAGTGCAATATCTCTATGACACGTGTTTTAGCTACTGAAGTTTTAGTAGCGTGCTACTATGAAATGTTGGTGCTATTTCAAGTTAACAACAGTACCAATTTTGTTGCCAAAGTCGACAAGAATCATGCGGATGTGTTTTTTTTTATAGGATAAGGATGACAAACGAGCACACAGTCCACCTGATGGTAAGTGGTTGCTGCGACCCATAGACATCTACATTTATCCTCTATTAAAAATCAAAATGTAGATGCGTTGTCACCCGTGAGGACTAAGATGGAATGCCTCATTTCCAGTAAAAAGGGCCTCCGGCCACCTGCACTCACCAAGCGAAACGCAGAGGTTAACCTCTACTTCACGCTGTGTTATCGCGTTGTGTGCGCCATCCGTATGATAGTTGCATTGATGCTTACTGCTACTTCCGGTATTGTCCCTGTGATGGATCTGTGAGTGTGCTGCGCCTGATTAGACATATTTTGTGGTTCTGGTCGATAAAGGTATGCAGGTGGTGATGTCTGCTGGGATTGTATGGGAGACCTTGGGATGGTGTAAGCTCGACCATAATTGTATTCGTGCTCGTTGCGTTTCGCAGCATTACGTCTCTGCGATGGTTGGCGGATCGCTATTCTCAATGGCGCTCTCTGGGTCTTGGTTTGATTCACGACTAAGTAGCTATGTCCAAATCGGGTCCATTCATTACGGGGCTGCAGACTCTCTGACCTGCATGATGTTTTATATAACAACATAATAATATATCTCTGTTAATTTCTTACCTTTGAATAATTGTAGGCAACTTTTGGTGTGATAAACATGATCGAAAAATGCATATACTCAACTTCAGTGACACAAACCCTTTCTGATGGCGAATTATTACTTTTGTCTTATAACTGTCTTTTGGATATATCTGCCGTTGTATTGGCTGGAAAGCATAATTATCGACCTCATGCGGGAGGTAGCTGGTGCCGTGCAACGTGGGACCCCATTTTCTTGAGGTGAGCGGTAGATTCATGATACGCTCTGCGGCTTACCTTACACTTACATCACCTCTGCAGGAACGGCGTTCTGGCAGGTGTTGGCGCTCACGGAGAGCTTTTTATGGTCAGTGTGCCTATTATTGTGACGTATATTTACTGTGGCTGGATTTGATCGCAATCTGTATGGCGTTTACATGCATTGGCATGCGCGACTTCGGCCGATGTGATCATTTACTGGTATGCCAGTTATTTTGCTGTGGACTTCGGCCCAGTTCCCAACTGAACGTCCCCTTCGGGGGAAGCGCGTTGGTTGGTTGGCGCTCTCCCCTCACATTTTTATGTGGGAGAGCGAAGCCCTTGTATCGGGTATTTTTATAAATTTTATGTCCTTTTTCAAAGCGGGAAGGGATGAACTAATAAGGAATTGACTGATCTGAACGTGATACTAGTGGAATATGGACAATCTAATGTTCTTTAAGCTTAAAATAATTATAAGGCACTACCAACGGCTTTCGACTGCTCTAGTGAATATACATTTTTCCAAGAGACATCTAAAAGAACCAAGTTACTAAACAAACACAACGTAAACTTTTTTTTATAGAATAGGGGGCAAACGTGCATGCGGCTCACCTGATGGTAAGTGACTACCGCCGCCCATGAACAACCGCAACACCAGGGGAATTGCAGATGCGTTGCCGGCCTTTTAGAAAGGTGTATGCTCTTTTCTTGAAGGTTCCTAAGTCGTACCGGTCCGGAAAATTCGCTGATGGTAATTGATTTCACAAGGAAGTTGTGCGAGAGAGAAAACTTCTTCTAAATCGCACAGTGGTGGACCGCCAATCATCCAGATGGTATGGATGGTAACGCGAGTTTTGTCGCGATGTGTGATGGTAAAATTGAGCGGCTGGAATTAGTCCGAACAATTCCTCAGAGCACTCCCCGTGATAGATGCGATAAAATACGCAAAGAGATGCAACATCTCTACGCAGTGCCAGTGTATCGAGCCGATCAGAAAGAACTCGGTCGTCGACGATTTGAATCGCTCTGCGCTAGATGTGGTCAAGTGAAAGGAGCGGGCACTGGGATGCCCCGGCCCAGAGATAAGAACAGTATTCCATGTGGGGCCGAAATTGCCCTTTGTAAAGTTGCAAGCGATGTGCCGGCATGAAATACTGTCTCGCTCTGCTGAGCACGCCAAGCTTTGTAGAGGCCAATTTGGCCTTCCCTTCCAATTGACCACGAAACTGCAGACTATTCGATATGTCGACGGCAAGGATTCCGATACTGGCTGAGGCAGCAAGGGGAATGCCTTGAAACTGAGGAGATACGACAAGGGGGTTATTTTTAGCGGTAAACGCGCAAACTTGTGTCTTCTGGGGATTGAACTGGACTAGATTTAGTCGGCCCCAATCCGAGATTTTGTTAACAAAGACTTGCTTAAGCAAAGACTCGACTTCAGACACAAGTTTGTCCCGGTACTCGGCGACGTTTTCCCGAGAAATATTGGCACGGCCGGTATATAAGGCATCACCAGTCCTGTCGTCTGCATAACAATGAATGCTACCAGTTAGCAACATATCATTGATATGCAGGAGAAACAGCGTTTGTGATAGCACGCAGCCTTGTGGAACACCAGCGTTGATAGGCTTGAAATCAGAGCATGCACCGTCTACTACGACCTTGATGCTCCGATCGGCAAGGAAACTGGTGATCCATTTGTAAAATTTCTCGGGAAGCACATAGGAAGGAAGCTTTTTTTTATAGAATAAGGGTGAAAAACAAGCACACAGTCTACCTGATGGTAAGTGGTTTCTGCGGCCCATAGACATCTACATCTATCCTCTGTTACAGATCAAAATGCAGATGCGTTTTCACCCGTGAGGACTAAGATGGAATGCCTCTTTTCCAGTAAAAAGGTTCTTCGGTTCTCTACACTCACCATACGAAACACAGCAGTGTTAAGCTGCTATTTTACGCTGGTATTCTGTGAGACTTGTCTCTGTTGCCAAAAAGAAGTGTCTGCACTGCTTTTTTGTGGTTTACAAGAGTTAGCTCGTAACTATACTGGCTCCCCAGTAAGGGCTATGCGACATTTCATTGAACTCCTCAGGGTGATAACGTATATGTTGCCGCCTCTCACTAAGTTTGCAGAATTTAATAGGATGATAAATCCTCTAATAACACCACCACTGCTTGATTACGATGTCAAACGACGAAGTACGTAATTGAACAAAGGCTTCAAAGCTATTCAAAACGTTGCAAGGTTTGGGCTTGATTAAAATTTAATTGGAAAAGTATCGAATTGCACTGTTCAGGAAACTTTTGTCTCACAAAGAACGGAACTGAAATTATTTTCAATTTAATAAAATCGACGTGTCTGTTTGTAATGTCAAAATAACAGTATTTTACTAATTTTTTATGAAAGTATGGTAAATACGTCACTTATAACAAAAACACAATTTTTAAAATTATTGTCTATCTGTGTGTTTGTTGGCTAATCTCTGAAATCGCTGGACCGTATTTCACTGGCAGATAGCTGATAATATAAGGAGTAGCTGAGGCTACTTTTATTTTAGAAAAATAATTGGATTTCCGCGCAAATAAATTATAAACCCTAAATGGAATGCCTCATTTCCAGTAAAAAGGGCACTCACCAAGTGAAACGCAAAGGTAAACCTCTACTTCACGCTGGTATTCTGTGAGGTCGGGGTACTACCCTGGTTCGAGCCGGCCCATCCATGCGATAGCAAAAGCTGCCGCCTGGCTCTACCACTGTTACCACTGTTCGAAGAAGCGCTTTGTGCCAGACCCGATAGAAGGCCTTCGTTATGTTCAAACTAACGGCCAATGCCTCCGCCTTGGACTCTACTACTTCCGCCCATCTATGAGTTAAGTAGACTAGAAGATCACCAGCTGATCGACCCCGACGAAAACCGTACTGGCGGTCACTAATCAGCTGGTGATCCTCAAGGTACCTCATGAGCTGGCAGTTAATAATGGATTCTATTATTTTGGAGAACAAGGAGGTGATGGCGATAGGCCTGTAGTTGGGCGGATCTGAGCGGTCGCCTTTTTCAGGGATCGGGTGCACCAAAGCTGTCTTCCATGAATTCGGGACTACGCCTTGGGAGTAGGAGTACCGGAAAAGACGCGTTAAATCCGGGGCCAACTCCGGAGCACACGTCTTCAGCATAATGGGAGGGACTCCATCGGGCCCACTCGACTTGCTGACGTCCAGGGAGAAGAGTGCTTTGCGAACCGAGCGCTGTGTAAATTGCATATCTGGCAAGGAGCACTCACATCGCGGGATGATCGGCGGTCTGTTCCCCCCTTCATCTAGAGTCGAGTTGGACGCAAAAAGAGAGCTCACCGGATCGGCTTTCTCCTTTGCGGCATGGGCCAGTGAGTCGTCCCCTCTGTGCAGAGATGGAAGAGATGGCTGACAGAAGTTTTCTTGGACAGCCTTGGCGAAAGACCAGAATGCACGGGTTCCCGAAGGAAGCCTAACTAGCTTCTCGCCAATTCTGCCCATGTGCTCAGACCTTGCCTTGGCAATGACGCTTTTGAAGGACCTGGAGACGGAATTATACTTCTTTTTAAGTGCGCTGTTGTTTACATTTCGAGACTGTGATGCGTCAGCCCAGGTCCGGTAGCACTCCTGCTTAAAGCGTGATGCTATTTTACAGGAGCGACCAAACCATGGCTGGGATCCGATGGGCACCACAGAGGATGGAATAAAAAGTTCCACACCCTGAAGTACCACATCAGCAACAGAATCGGCAACAACGCTGGGATCTAGCAGCGAGAACCAAACCTGCTTCCAAGAGCAGGATGCAAAAAAAGACCGCATCCCGTCCCAATCAGCCGACCTATAGTGCCAAACACGGCGGCAAGCTGTAGATCGCAACTGCGATTGGAGCGTGAGTGGCACCGTACTCCGGAACAGACAATGGTCCGAAGAGCCCAGAGGGGCATCGACGGAGACCTGATATCCGTCCGGATGAGAGGTCAGCAGAAGGTCCAACAGGGAGGGTATATGGTCTTCCACGTCTGGGATCCGCGTAGGTGAAGTAACCAGTTGTGTTAGAACATATGTCAAAGCAAAGTCATAGACAGATCTACCCGCATGATCGGTTAAACGAGAACCAAGCCATTCAGCGTGGTGGGCCTTGAAATCGCCGAGTATCACGATCTCTGCGGATGGGACCTGTTGCAGCACGGAGTCTACAGCCATGTGGACGTGGTCGATCAGTCGGTTTGTTTCGGCATTACCGCTATGGGACCTATAGAGGCATCCGTAGACGCGGGGATGGTCGTCGCTGTCTATGCGCAGCCATAGGATGGACAGGTCCGTACCTTCAAGACTGCCGAGGCGTCAAAAACAGATGTCCTCTCTGACGTACACGCAAACTCCAGCCCGGGGCACAAAGGAGTGTTCCAATTTGTATCCCGCGTAGGAGAGATATGAAGTATCAGCTGGGTAAATAAGCGTCTTAATTAAGACGATCGCCCCATAAATTTATTAAACGGCCTAGAACTGAACCTTTGAAAATATCCTTGAGAAAGATCAATAGATAGTTATTATAACGGTCACGTAAAGAACAATGGCAGAAAAATAGTTGACAAAAATATTGCGTCTAGAAATATAAAATGAGATTTTTTTTTTCATGATTTTTAAAATAAAGATATATTATAATTAAAGCCACAGAAAAAACGAACATTTTTGGAAATATCAAATGACTTAAATCATTTTACTCTTTTCAAGTGTTGCCATTTCCTATATTCATACTATTTTCGTATACACTTTGTAAGACTACCAACACAACACACAAACACAAAATATTTTTATATTAAGTTATTATTAGTAATAACTATGTGCCGTGTAAATTGTAAAACCAGTACGTGCTGCCAGTGATGACTTACGGATGATGAAAGTAATAACTATACTATCAGTAATAATAAAACAGTGGTAGAGCCACGCGGCAGCTTTTGCTGTCGCACGGATGGGCCGGCTCGAACCGGGGTGGTACCACGACCTCACAGAAAACCAGCGTGAAGTAGAGATTTACCTCTGCGTTTCGCTTGGTGAGTGCAGGTGGCCGGAGGCCCTTTTTACTGGAAATGAGGCATTCCATCTTAGTCCTCACGGGGGACAACGCATCTACATTTTGATTTGTAATAGAGGATAGATGTAGATGTCTATGGGCCGCAGCAACCACTTACCATCAGGTGGACTGTGTGCTCGTTTGTCACCCTTTTCCTATAAAAAAAAAAAATAAAAAAATAAAAATATAAGAGATATGTTTGAAAATAAGTCTCTTACAAAGAACTTCCTACAATAATACATTACATTACAATAATTACATATATTTTAATCTTTGACTATAACGGTGGTGGTAGCATTAGTGGAACCTTCTTCTTCTTTTAAATTATGGCTTCTCTTCATAGAATTCTGCCAATGTCAAGTCAGTCAGGGGTATACCTTATTTCGAAATAGTAGTAGCTTGGGATAGTTGTGAAAGTAGTAGAAAATTAAATTTGACAATAGTTATCTTTTATTATTTTATTTATTTTTTAGAAAATTTTAATAAAATGGCTGCTACTAAGCGCAGCGATTATGTTCTCTTCGCTTACCTCATACACATCATACACTTGTGAAAACTGTGACTGACACCCACCATGGGGCGAAAAGTTATGAACGATTCTTTTACGCCACCACAACATGACAATTTAAAGCGTAAATTAAGATAAACTTCTTTAACACAGGTCGACTTTCATCATTTGATTTTTTATATAGAATTGGAGAAACAAGCGAGTAATCAGTCCACCGGTAAGTGAATGATGTTACCTAGACTATCCTCGATTAAGGACTAAAATGCAGAGTTGTCACCCCTGAGGAGTAAGAAGGAATGCCTCGTTACCAGTAAAAATGTCCTCCGGTTCTCTACACTAACCATACAAAACACAGCATCATCAAGCTGCTATTTTGCGTTGGTATTTTGAGAGAGCTTGGTGCCACCCCAGTCGAACCGAGCAATTCGTGCTTAACCATAATATAGCCGCACCGTGGTTTTACCATGTAAAACTCACTTACTTCTAAAAACAGATATTGATATGATCAAGTGCGAAGTGACAAACACTGTGATATTTTATCCGATGGGAGCCCGTCATAAACTTTCTGTCAACCTTGAAACAATGAATGTCCATGAGAATCTCTACTAACTGCTACTAATCTCTAATACTACTTTACCCAAAAATACTATTATGTGATAGGATGTCAATGATGCGTGGAGTCGGGTACTTTGACCGCTATTCTGCATATCAAGCGCGGTGATTAAGGTAAATAAATCCTTTTAATGGTAGGTGCCCATATCCAAAGATAGACTTTTACTGGCTGATTTTTTAATAAATCTGAAGTGACAAACGAACTAACAGTCCACCTGATGATTAGTGGCTACTGTAACCCATGAACACATGCAGCTAACTTCAAAGAAAGAAGGCTAAAATGCGTTGTCTCTGAGGATTAATATAGAACACCTAACAGCCTGTAATAATAATTAATAGAATCCGAATATTAAATATGTTGAAATATTCTTACTTAGCGGTCAGCAACCGTAGAGTCTACTTCTCCTGGGGATGTCTTGTGTAGATGCGAAACACGTGTCGTATTATCGACGTAGGTATGTTTTTAGCTCTGTAGTGCTGTTGGGAGTAGTGGTGCTGGGATTAATGGTGACGGGGATAGTGCACGCAATTGAGGGAGGACGGGAGGTGGTCTTCAAATTAGGTAAGACACGTCATTTTGTTTTATTATGCGGATCTTAGCAAATCGATTTTTAACATCATTAATAGCATGTAACAATAATAATAAAAGATGAGAAACAAATGTGTTGCGATATAATATTTTATTTTATTTTCACGCATCAACTAACATAAGGAAATATGATATTTAATTCATAAAATGGAAATAAACTTGTGACTTGTTCATTGTTGAGTCTAGCGACCTGTCTATTCAGTGCCCAATTAATGTTCGCTTGGATAAACTTAGCCCTATTGTGAGGTGTAGACGGGATTCATTATTGTCGGATAACATGCACTTTATTAATAGTTTTCTTATTTTTATTTCTTTAAGGACAACCAAAGGTAATTGCAATAATACTTGTTCACAAAAATAATATTTAACCTTAATTTTTAAAAGAACCTATTAAAGGCAGCCATAACATGCTTCACAAGAAGATTAAGTACTTTAAAACATAAATTACAAAATATTAGAAACATAACCTAAAAATAAATCAAAAACCGAAAAACACCAAAAATATAAAAAAAAACTATAAACTAATAAACTGAGACACCTTAAAACAATACAGAGGGAAAATCAGAATAAACAATTAAACCAAATAACAAAATGAATACATATCGAACTCTTAAATATTATCTCTTAAGTTCTGTAGCACTGTTTTTTTAAAAGATGACAAAGAATTGCTAAAAATTTCCACATTATCTGACATGAAATTCAGCAAACGTGACATTCTAGCTAAACTATTGTTATGACCTAGATTAGATTTAGAGGGAAGTTGATCGAACAAAGGTACAGATTTACGCGGATAACGCCTGTAAATTTTATTTCTCACAATAGCTCAGCGCTGTCCGTAATTCCGTTACATAGTACTATTATTTATTATGTGGTTCCGTGTACTATTTTTAAAACATTATCATGTCCAGATACTTACTTCGGTTTGACAAGCTGTCAATGCCAATGAATTTTAACTTCTCGTTATATCCAGTAAATTTCGTGTCCTTTATGTTACTACAATAAGCTAGATTCGTCATAAACCGTTTTTGTATCCATTCTATACGCAGTTAATGGACTTTGTATTGTCGTAACCATATTATGCTGCAAACATAGGTATTAAATAATATTTTTTGGTTGTGATGTTCTTAAAGGTTTTACTATTTCTTAACTTATGAAGCCTAAAGTCCTCTAAGCTTTCTCTATCATGCGGTCCATTTGTGGACCAAAAGTCAGTTTAAAATCCAAAAAATGGCCAAATACTAAACAAGATCCACAATCTGTAATTCTTCATAATTTATTTTATATTTCATTTGAAATGGAGATAATTTACGTGTGAAAGAGATTTGAGAACATTTATTGGGATTCAACTGCACATTATCAATGTTACACTAATTTAATAGACCATCAAACTCATCTTGTAAAAGTTGTGAATCATTGGAATAATTAGTCACTCTAGCTATCTTTAAGTCATCTGCAAATAATATATACCTTACTATTTCTTATTTGTTGATCCAAATCATTAATAAAAACGTTAAAGACCCACGGCCCCAGGTGAAAACCTTGTAGAACGACAGAACTGGAAATATAGTAATCAGACCTGTAACCGTTTAGTACTACATAGTTAGTTCGACCACGTAGATACGACTTAAACCAACCATCCATAGACCCACAGAAACCGCAATTAGATAATTTATGCAATAGAGTTCGATGGCAGACTCTGTTGAATGCTTTAGAAAAGTCTGTGTATATAGCATCTACTTGAAGCCGAATGTCGACTTTTTCTGTTACGAAACCTACATAAGATATAAATCTGTTGATTCTTAACAAAACAATGTTGGTTTTCGGAGAGGTAGGGCTTAAAATAACTAAATAAATAAAGATAGACTACGGCCTCAAATATCTTCGAAAAAGCTGATAATATAGATAGATATTGGTCCATAATTAATAACAAATTTACTATCGTCGTTTTTCAATACTGGGATGACTTATGTTATTTTTCATTTTTCTGGAAATACACCTGATCGCAATGATTCTTTAAAATTATGGCTAAGAGCTTGCAAAAAGAAGAAGCACAAATATTTATAAAAAACTGAATGAGTTCTACCCCGACCGGCTCCTTTATTTTTATCAAGTCTTTTTAAATACTTGTAAACTCTTTTTTGTGGGATGTATAGAGAGCTAAAACAATTAGCAGAATTTGTGATAAAATTATTAATACTAGTGGATAGTATGGGGACTATGGCATTGGTATAAACGGACGAAAAATGACTTGCAAAGATGTCACATAGCTTCGACCCCTCCGAACATATCTTGTTACTAAGACATAGCTAATCGATATTGATTTACAAAATAACGCCTATTTTTAATGTAAGACCAAAAATACTTAGGATAAATGCCTATGATACTTTCAAATTTAGAAATATATTTTTGATAACAAAGTTTTGTATAAGTTTTGCAGCGTTTGCTTAGTAATTGTAGCGATATTTCACCAAGCGGATATTTATAAATTTTATATTTGTTCAGGAGAGTTCGTTTCTCATTTATTATTCTTAGTAAACCTATATCGAACCAGTGTGGATATTTTAAACTGCGTAGCTTCGATTTTGGAATACACTTTTCTATAGACTTATTAACTATATCGTAAAATATATTAATCATCTTATTAACATCATAACAATCAACAAATTGAATAGACCAGTTTATATTGTTAAGTGATGCTCTAATAATGTTATAATCTGATTTAAAGAAGTTGTATTTAGTTTGCGATTCATGTCATTTAAATTCCGTCTGTGTAATAAAGGCATAATTTATGTCCAGAGGTGGATAGTAATGGTCAGTTTGGACTAAGCTATGAACTGAATACAGAACTTTTATATCTTTTATATTGGATAAGACGAGATCAAGGACTTCTTCAATTCTCATAACACATATTGACATATGATGACTGACTGTATATCGCTGTCTTAAAATATTTTTTCCAGTACCGTTTATATTACTTAATCAGCCAAAGATCTAGTGGATAGATATATTTGGATGGATAGGTGGTATAGTAGTGTGCTCTGAACCAAATTTCGGTCATGGCGGCCAGGCTCGACGAAAAATAGAAATCTGCACAGGACGGGATTATATAGTGCTCGAGTGTTTGTGCAAGCACAAGCGCACTCTCTATTCCCCTCTTAAGTCTATTCAAGCAATAGGAAACCGTTATGAATAGACGGAGATCAGAATCAAACATTTTACGCGATTTTTGAGGCACGGGATTGAAATATCGCCAACTTCCTGACTTGGGGCTGCTACTGAGAATTTCTTGATAGAAAAAATACAATAATTGCAAGCAGTCACGCTCAAAACAACGAGACAGTGAATATATACATATACATATATGTCGGGAATAAGGGTGAAAGTCAAAAATTACACTCGTTCGCGCAGTTAGAAGTGCGGTGTAGGCAATTTGCTTCGGCAGTCAATTTACGAGTCTTAATGGGTGCCGTGATTCTGTCTGTTGACGTAATTCTTTTTCCATAAAAAACATTCAAAAAGAAACATACTTAAATTGCGACGAACCTTGACAGTCTTTTTGAAAACACAATTCAAGATATAAAATGATTTAATGTTCTATCGAAGATGGTTAGTTACAGAATGAATTTAATATATGTTAGTTAAATAATTCTCGACAATTATCATATCGCCACTGAATAGGTGTGGGAGTTGTTTGTCTTACATTACTCCGAAATCTAACTAGACTTCTTATGCATATGCTGATGCAGCTGTTTGTGAATTGGAACAGGGACGGATTGAGTCGATATAACTGCATAATTGAAAATTGAAGAAATTGTGGTAAAAACAAAATTCGAGTCAATTCCCTAGGTTTAAAATGCTAGTTTAGATTCATTGATAACTGTTTTTCTTCCGTATTAAATCTTATAGCTAAATGATTTGTACAATACATAATTATGTTAAATATTGTAAAAGAATCGCACACTCAGTAATAATAAATCATTTTCTGTACTTATATAGTAAAAGTACATTGTATACCGGGTGTTTTTGAAATGCTCCCGAAAACAAAGACAGGCGATAGTACTAACGATACCTTTGATCATGTGCAGGAAGAAAATTGATTCCGAGGAAATAAAATCATCTTTTGACAACGTTTTATTAGTTTTATTCACGCTCCATTATGTTAATACAGCTAAATGAAACGATAATTCTATATAAAAAAACTTAAACATAAAACCAGCAGTGGAACTTAAATAAAATCAGTTGACCATAGGGTTATTGACCCTATTATCGCGCGGAATTGCCGCCAAATCCACGCGGCCCGCAGCCAGCGATCGTACGATCGCTAGCTGTGGGTAGTACTGCAAATACGGCCATACTGCAATACCTAATTATTTACAACACTTATCTAATTACCTAACTTATCTACCTACTTAACCTACTATTTTGCCACTGTGCTAGTCTCCACCTAGCCACTATCTTTATTCTTTATTCTTTGTTTTTAAAAAAAACTTTAATTCGAATTCACAGATTAAATTAACCAAATTAAATTAAATTAAAAAAAATAATCTTAACAAAGATTGAGGCATGCTTTTTTATTCGTCGCGTGGGTATGTTAATTATTCTGATGTATTTAGTTATGTACCTATTCAGAGCAGTTCCGTACAAAGTAATTTAAAAAAAATTAGGTATGAGACAGTTTACCGCTCTAAATTCTCCGTGGCCTTATGAGATACGGTTCAAATTGTACTTTATTCATTTCAAGGCAGATTTGGGCTCGGTGTTGCGTCTCCTCATGCAGGCAGGCATCATAGTATGGTCTCCGACACAGTCCGTACGTAGTTTCTCGAAAACATCCACGATCATTTGGTGCATTTCGTCAGCACTGTCACACTCACGATTAAAAACCCTTTCCTTCACATACCTCCACAGAAAGAAGTCTAACAGGGTCAGATCTGGTGAGCGACGTGGCCAAGCGTGTGGTCCTAGTCTCCCAATCCAGCGATCATCAAATAATTCGGTGAGGCACTTACGGACGAACCTCACGACATGTGGAGGTGCACCAACATGCTCGAACCATGTGCGTCGATATTCAGCCAACGATAGGTCGTCTAAAATGTCAACCAACTGTTCATTTATAAAGTTTAGGTATCGCTGTCCGTTAAGTCGCTGTGGCAGAAACACTGTTCCTAGTATGCGATTCTTAAATAAACCTGCCCATACGTTAACCGACCATCGGGTTTGTGCCCGGTTTGTCGAACAGCGTGCGGGTTAACCTCTGAATACACGTGTGTATTTCTTCGGTTCCACAGACCGTTTCTGGTAAATGTCGACTCATCCGTCCAGATAATGTGCTCAATGGAACCAGGCATACGTTGTTGCTGGTCTAATAACCAACGGCAGAAAACTCGTCGACGGTCGTAATCGCCGGGAACTAAAGCTTGCACTTTGTGTAATTTGTATGGGCGCATTTGGTTACGCTTCAACACTTTGTGCACTGCACAGTATGACACACTTGTTCCATCCCGACGTCTTAACAATTTAGCGATACTTCATGTACCTAGGTTCTGAAACGTCGAAATGTTGCCGTATTCACGAGCACTATTAACGTACGCGTTAATCCCGCGGTGTGAGTGCTCCATGCCGGATGTATTGTTCTCACAGCGCTCGGTTCGCAAAGCACTCCTCTCCCTGGACATCCAGAAGTCAAGTGGCCCTGACGGAATCCCCCCAATTGTGCTGAGGACGTGTGCTCCGGAGTTGGCACCGGTCCTAACGCGTCTTTTCCGGTACTCCTGTTCCCAAGGCGTAGTCCCGAATTCATAGAAGACAGCTTTTGCCAACCCGATCCCTAAAAAAAGCGACCGCTCAGACCCGTCCAACTATAGGCCTATCGCGATCACCTCCTTGTTCTTCAAATAATGGAATCCATTATTAACTGCCAGCTTATGCGGTACCTTGAGGATTAGTGCTGATTAGTGACCGCCAATACGGTTTTCGTCGGGGTCGATCTGCTGGTGATCTTCTGGTCTAACTGACCCATAGATGGGCGGAGGCAGTAGAGTCCAAGGCCTCCCCCGTTGGCCGTTAGTTTGGACATTGCGAAGGCCTTCGATCGGGTTTGGGACAAAGCGCTACTTTCGAAGCTCCCTTCCTATGGTTTTCCCGAGAAATTGTGCAATTGGATCACCAGCTTCCTTGCAGATCGGAGCATCAAGGTCGTTGTAGACGGTGCATGCTCCGACTACAAGCCTATTAACGCTGGTGTTCCACAAGGCTGTGTGCTATTACCAACGCTGTTTCTTCTGCATATCAATGATATGTTGCTAACTGGTAACATTCACTGCTATGCGGATGACAGCACTGGTAATGCTCTATACACCGTCCGTGCTAATATTTCTCGGGAAAACGTCACCAAGTACCGGAACAAACTTGTGTCTGAAGTCGAGTTTTTGCTGAACAAAATATCGGATTGGAGGCGACTAAATCTAGTCCAGTTTCATTCTCAGAAGACACAAGTTTGCGCGTTTACCGATAAAAAGAACCCCTTTGTCGTATCTCCTCAGTTTCAAGGCACTCCACTTCTTGCCTCAGCTAGTATCGGAATCCTTGGAGTCGACATATCCGAGTGACGTGCAGTTTCGTGGTCACTTGGAAGAGAAGGCCAAATTGGCCTCTAAAAAGCTAGGCGTGCTCAGCAGAGCGGGACAGTATTTCATGCCGGTACACCGCCTGCAACTTTACAAGACGCAGGTTCGGCCTCACATAGAATACCGTTCCCATCTCTGGGCAGGGGCTCCCCAGTGCCAGCTCCGTCCACTTGACCGCATCCAGCGCAGAACGGCTCGAATCGTCGACGACCGAGTCCTTTCCGATCGGCTCAATTCATTGGCATTGCGAAGAGACGTTGCATTCCTTTGTATTTTCTTACGCATCTACCATGGGGAGTGCTCTTAGGAATTGTTCGAATTAATCCCAGCCGCCAAATTTCACGAACGCACATCGCGGCAGAACTCCCGATACCATCCACACCATCTGGATGATTGACGGTCCACCACTGTGAGAAGAAGTTTTCTTTCTTGCACGACTTCCTTGTGGAACCGATTACCATCAGCGATTTTTCCGGACCGATACGACTTAGGGACCTTCAAGAAAAGAGCGTACTCCTTTTTAAAAGGCCGACAACGCATCTGCAATTCCCTCCGTGATGTTGCAGTTGTTCATGGGCGGCGGTAGTAACTTACCATCAGGTGAGCCGCATGCTCGTTTGCCCCCTCTCCTATATAAAAAAAACAACACGTAACACGTAACAACAAGAATAATACCAACACATAATAACAAGTTATACCAAGTAATAACAATAAGAATTTAATAAACAAAACGATTGAACTGTCGCTCGCGCACGCGTGTACAAAATCAACACGGAACTGTCTCAAAACTAAAATTAATAACGAACCCCGCCAAAACTGAAACCTACTGCGTCCACAGCGTGAGGCCACACCAGCTGGCCGGATTAGGCATTGTTTCGCACCAAGCTAGATACAGGTCGATAGTGGAGGGAGCATGGGTATAGTCCCGTTCTAAGGTACTACATGATATTAGGCTA